>JAQFZQ010003339.1:0-10995 GCA_034696005.1 Glomeris marginata | reverse complement strand
ACATTGGTTCGGGATTGTGTGCTACGGTGGGTGGAGCTACGCTTTTCGTGGGCGGTGCCCTTTGAAATAGGTCAATTCCATATAACCCCTCATTACATTCTATCACCGAATACGTTACGTACTGCGCGTTCCATGAGTGATTGCGGTCGAGAGGGCCCCGCCCCCGAACTGACTACTGGTTTTTAGGGGGTTTGGGTATTTGAGGCTTGCAGGTGCATGCCTAAGCGAAGCATGACGTCACAGGGTCAAGGTGAACATGCGTTTGCAAGCCTCGATCAAATATCCAAACCCCCCAAAAATCAGTAGTCAGGTCGGGGGCGGGGCCCACTCGACCGCAATCACTCGTGGAACGCACAGTATATGGTCTACTGGCAACAGCTCTTATAGCGAAGTTCACTTATTACGAACTCTTTTGCATGACACTACATTTTTCCTACGTGCGGTTTTAACGAAGCAAAATCGACCGAAAACTGCGAAATATCAAAGTCAGCATAAAGTAGGGTACCTAATTTATTCCTTTTCTCATAAAAATTGGTTCGGCCACACTATAACGTGTGTTGCAACATATTTCGAACCTGCATTGGGTCCATCATCAGGCAAACAACTTCGAGAATACAAAATCAAAGTGCAGAATAAAGTAACCAACTTCTTTCACAAATGATAGAAATGAACCAAAATGGATTTAAAAGTGTAACACCCTGGATCCTGATCTCCCAAGGCTCACCCCATACTCAGAAACTTAAGGTGGAACATCAAACAGGTTTTAGGGACGATACGTGCCAAGTTGAATACGGTTTGTTCATTACCGTTACAGCTGAGTCGATAATGGGTATAGATTCGGGATCCCATATAAGAATTATTCCAATAAGACTGTGTTGGTTTTGTGCAGATTGAGGCATTCTGATGACCCGATTTGCGTGCCTAACAACAACAGATAAGCGCAATCAAATTTCTCTTTGAATGCATGGCTAAAGATTATCTGCTAAGCCTTCACTTGTCTTGCATCCACTAAAAAGTTGAAAATCTCCTAAACTGTGATAGCAGTGTCAATTCCAATGACAGATTCGGAATCCTGAGTATTTTTCCTATAAGTTAATGTTGGTTTTGTATAAATAGGAGCATCCTAAATGCTTCGTTTCGCATGGCAAAGCTTAAAAATGGATCATCTCCAGAACGGTTCGCTTCGCAGCCTTTAACGAAAGTCGATTTTGGTAAATCTTTTCCCGTGACAGCTGGATCGATTATGGGTAGTGATTCGGAATCCTGAGGACTTTTCAAATGAGACTGTGTAGGTTTTATGCAGATTGGGGCACTCCGATGCCCTTTTTTCGCGGATAAACAATGCCAGCTGAACGCAATCTAGTTTCACTTTGAATGCCTCCAATAAAAGTCGAATATCTCCTAAACCGTGATAACTTTTTTCGATTCCGATCACAGATTTGGAATCCTGAGGATTTTTCCTATCAGATTATGTTGGTTTAGTGCAGATTGGACCACAATGAATCATCGTTTTGCATGGCTAAAGATTATCTGCTAAACCTTCACTTGTCTTGCATCCACTAAAAAGTCGAATATCTCCTAAACCGTGATAGCAGTGTCAATTCCGAAGACAGATTCGGAATCCTGAGTATCTTTCCTATAACACTGTATCGGTCTTATGGAGATTGAGGTACCCCGACGCCCTTATTTCCGCGCCTAAACTATGTCAGCTAAACGCTGGAAGTCCATTTATAACAAACTCCGCATATATCGTTATAAGTTGATGCGACTCCCCAATGAACTGGAATGAAAACGAAACGAGTAAAAATACCAGTTCGATGCCCTGGCAGGAGTTATCCACAAACTATATAAACAGCAGTTAACCCAGAATTCATTCCTACTCTTATAAACATCCACTTAGGGCAGACTTGGCTTGATGCCAGCATCAAGAAAATTTGGGAGGATTTTAAGCCTCCATTGTCCAGTAGATCAAACTTCCGCTCGGTTGTAAAGATTTTTACAGGAGAAATACACATTATTTAGTTGCACAGTTCTTTACAACATTCTTATCTAATGATGTTTTCGGTCAGTAATGGGTTATCAATTATTTAATTCAGTTTCCAGTGTGGTTTTATTTACACAATAGGCTTCGAGCGCCTAGAATGCAGCGCCTTCTGGCAGCAGCCACGGTTGTGATAATGAGAGGGAGAGAAATGTAAAGAATGCATTGACTTGTGTGGATTTTCCGCGAATACTTCCTTGAATGAAGTAAGTATGCATAATTATCATCCCCTAAAGAAGCTCACACTTTGCACACAAAAATAAACTTCCAACTCTTTTTACGACGTAGCGTTACAAGCCCGACTGTTCATTACAATCTTCTAAATTTGATTTCACATGGTTTTGACAGATGAAATGGTTTCAATACGATTATTTGAGAACAGTAATGTTGATAAATTGCATTCAAAGCAAGGCAGTTGGCTGAAAACATTATGTGCTTTAAAGGCGCAGCGCGAGTGTTCACACAATTTTTTTAGGTACAAATTTCCAAGGGTTTAAGTAAGCAGTATATTTATGCATAAACTTCATTAGAGATATAAATTATTTTGGGAATTTAGCAGTCAAGCCAAGTAAGGAACCATTGTAAGGAACTGCGGTGTCCTCTATCGGCAGACATGTTAGGGAGGACAACAACACAAGTCTATAGTACTCCAGGCGGCATCTAGGTGGCGTACAAAGTTGTTACACAGCTCTGAAGCCGAAGCGTCTTTTGGTACGAACAAAATCAATAATATGATTACATTCAAAAAAGTGCCCCAGTGGAGGCGTTCCACCGGCCCAATTGAACTTCATCATGATTTCACCGCTTTCTTGTTCTAGTCAGTTTGCGCAATTTACTTTATCACAATCACATTCACATCGCATCTCCTGAACCCATGTTTTTCAATTCTAATATCAAATGGGTAATTTTATGTTTTCAATAATTCACGTGTATGCACCATTATAATATGTGTTTATTTGTCAATTACCAGATTTTATGTGCATTTTATAAAAACGGGTTTCTTTAGACCCATGTTGGTATATCGAAAGTTGAACAAGCTGTCAAAAAAAAACAAAGTTTTGTGGGTACTAAGTTTATATATAAATCGACATGATGGATGGATGGAAGTATACCACGGGAATGGTTTGTAAAAAATAAATCAGCTCTCTACGATGTTGGGGAAGTTGGGTTAAAATGAGCTGAAAGCTGAAACGTCTCTGTAAGCAAACGTTCAAATACCGTGTAGGTACTTGACAGGGGCAACCTAGTTGGGCCAAGAGGCTGTTGTTGCCTGACATTGTATTGTATTGTATTGTATTGTACTGTACTGTACACTGTATATAAACTTAGTTAGTAAAATTATGTTGGTACTTCTAGAGTTAAATTGCGTAACTTGCAAGCACGTGTTGTAACTAACACTAGGGGATGCTTCTGTACACGTTGCATTCACTAAACCCTTTATAATTCGTTAGATGACGCCTCATGAAAGGTGCACCATTTGAATCGTTTGCCTTGCATATCGTATCTATGTAAGTGGAATCTCTATATAATAGCACCCAAAGGGATCCAAAATTTTGTCCCTTATAAGGGCATGCTCTTATAAGGTAATACCTCTTTAACAGCATTCTGTCCTTCAAATAAAAAGGCATATTAATGAAATACTATTTGTGAACAAATTAATAAATGTAGGCCAATAATTTCCAAATGCTTAAAAGGTAGATGTTTTAAATGAAAACTAAGACCAATCTCGTCTGTAAAAGTTTTTGAGCACGTGGATCACATAATTCTGGATATGAAGTTGTCGCCTGTCTCTCTCTCTATGTTAATTGATGTGCGAAGTGTAAGCATAACTGTGGTCTGATGATGGTCCGAATGTAATAGGGCCGATACCGGTCACGGAATAAAATTGACTGTGGGTTTTTGGAACACTTGAACGACTTTGATTATTCACCCACATCCATACCGCAACTACACACAAATTTGTCTTTCGGCTACGTGCAGTCAGGGCCTGCCGTCTAGCGGAGAGATCACGAACTCGCATCGCATCACCGCCAGATGGCACTAGCTACCTTTGTGTGGTATAACTATGCATAGTAGCTTCTTATTCAACTCAGGTTCTGAACATTTTTCATCGTCAGCAAGCTTTCAGAAAAGTTTAATGCGAAGCCTGATGTACGTTAAAGCAACAATAAATAGCCCGCAGATCGATACCATCTCGCAACGTTTCCAGCAATATTTTTCGTAACATTGAAAAGTAGCGACCATAAAGTGAACAAATATCCAGTTAAACCATGCAATAAATAAACAATTGTTAATTCCTACCGGCATTTCCATCCCTGGACTCCATAATTCCCGGAACGCGTTGATGGTCCATTTCAAAATTCACCTCAATCTGTTGAGAAAAAAAAAAACTATTAAGACTTTAAAGAGAAATTAATATCATGAATACCTATTAGTAAATAATGAATGGTTAAATCACCCAAAAGGGATCTTATTTGTCAAATACCAACATTATCTTTGCATGCCTAAGGATTTTGAATTTGCGCGAAACTTCCACTAAAATTCATTTGAAAGTTTCCATGCTAGTTATGCAGTGCTAAAACCAGTTCTAACATAACTAAATCTACACATTATACTGCCTTATTCAGGACCAATACGATATTAACTATTGAACGGATCAGAAATGTCACAAGTCAATCCCCAATTACCAGCGAAAATAAAAGCATTAGCAAATTTCTAAAGTTAGAATTTCACAAAAACTTAGCCTCGCAACATTACCATTTTTATACAGTAATTAATCATGATAATTATTAATTTGTAAGATCCTTATACCCGCAAAAGTAGCTATAGACATGACACGTGTTTCAGCTCTCTGTAAGAGCCATTGTCAGGTGTCAAAACCTAAATTGAACAATGTAAGTCGTGGGGATCAACCTGACAGGGATTCCTGGACAGAAGTCGAGGAACAATGGCCATGCCTGTTCTGATCATTCTCCGGATATCAGATATTATCAATATTAAAGGTGAACGAACCATCACGATTTTGTAAGATATCGGATTCAGATTTCTCACATCTTGGGAACAGTATATCCAAACCATACAATAAAACTTCACATGCATGAAGTATGGAAAGGAATAAAAATATGGGAAAATGTTATGAGAGTTCTCCTATAGTAATGTGATACCGTAGATCAATTAACAATGATTATTAATTATTAATCCGGAAAATCCTTGTACCCACAAAAGTTCATATAGACACATCAAGTGTCATTGCAGAATATTTGTTAAAAATTGACAAAACCAAAGTTTATACCGTGCAACGCAGTGTTACCAGATATTGATTTCAACGTTAAGTTACTATTAAAAATAATGAATGCATGTTAGGTTGTTAAATTATTTCTATAGTGTACTACAGTTAATAAATATCATATAATCATATCATTTCTAAATAAACTAAAAAAAAAAACTCATTTTTGGACATTGGCTCTGATAACATGGAATCCAATTGTAATTAGGATACAGATAGGAGATCTATTGGATTCCTATCTACAGTACACAAGTGAATGGTCCATAACTTAGGATCTGCTCTGATAGTGATCTAAACGGAGAGCAAATTTTCAGTTCAGATGAACAATTTCTGCAAGGTGACCGACTTCCACCAATCTAGTGTGCATGTCACTTATAACATAGCTCAAGCAGCAGCAGAAGAATAAAGCAAGACCATGAAGCAGAAATACCCTGCATCTCCTAGGACCACCATGATCAGGAATAATAAGTCGTTGTCACGCCATTTTGTAGCATGGACTATGTCATCACCATGGTGCTAATGGAACTGGGCTTCAGAATAAACAGTGCATGCACTGGAGTGTGTAATCCTCTAGCACTAGCACAAACAACATCAAACCTGTTCATACATATACGTGTATGCCATCGTATATTACGTAGTCCTTGTATTATTATATAGAGAACACGTTTTAAAGCCTTGTTTCCATTAGAACATTTTAAAAATATACAAAATAACATCACTATTAACGTATAAATTCTTTATTATTAGTCCCTATACTTGAACTATGGATACAAATATAATACAGTAAAACCTGTCTATGCTGGAAACCGTCTTGTAAAGGAAACCTAGCTGAAAATGGTAATAATTTAGGTATCTTTTGATCCCATTATGGCATTATTTTTATTAGAACATCTGAATGGCATAAATTTTTACAAATAATTATGCAAATGTTTTGTATTATATTGAAATTGTCCATGAGTTATCTTTCTGCATATAACTACTGATTTATATAGTTTATATTTTGGTTCATAATATCACATGCATTAGCATGGATTTATATGGAAACCTGCCTAAAGTGGAAACTGTTTTCTTGCCATTCGTCGACAAATGAAAATGCACTAAAATAATATTTTTACCTAGAAACTTGTAAGCATTGCAGATTAGAGATTCTTTACACCAAGTACTATGCAATAAGTATGCTATGCTGAATTCCAGCAAACATACAAGTGCTAGACTGTTAAACATTTCACAGCTGCAACTGTAAGTATAATAGAAAAAAATTACAATAAGGAATCTAGCATTTTCATAATGAATAAAAGAATATGTGGTATATGCATGCTTGTATATTATTCAAGTCCCTAATGAAATGAGACTTTGGTCTTTATCGATTTGGCCTCAAATTACGAAGGATTAAATTCAAAGAGGGCTACACACCACATTTTGAGTTAATTGCCACTGATCTCAGATTTCCAACTGCTCCTATCACGGTTGCATTTCAAGTAATATATAAATGAAAATTAGGGCACCGAAGCAGAAAATATTCTCTAATTTCATGGAAATACACACGTATAAATATAAGGTATGAATACTATAGTATTGATTTCAAATGCACACGTGTTGAGAATTGAAAAATTCAAATTACACCGCAAACATAGAACTTCGGATTTGACATGATGGAAATTTCTATTATTCGCTGGCAATCAGTGAAGTGTCCGTGAATCAATGTGACAAATAGGGATGGAGTAGTGAGCTCTAAATAACCGATTAATATGCATCACAAGGGTATCATGATCAGATTAATATGCAATGGCACGAAAAATGTCGAACTAGCAATTTTATCGCCCTCGTGTTTGACACGTTTACACGAAGAGAGGGGGAAAAAATGAAAAATCGATATGCATTTTGGACGATTGTGATCTTTTGGCATGCGAGAGACGTCCCTTATATCGATGTCACCGAAAGAAGTCTCACTATTCAACCGTCACCGTGACATGAAGTTATGCCTATAGAGTTGCAAATATTATTTTTATCACGTTTCACTGCCTGAATACTCAAATTTCTGCACTTCTGAGTAGCTATACCACTCAGAATAGCATAACACCCCTCCATTGCTTGGGACCTAACAGAAATTTTCATTACAACTTTGCGTTAAAGATTTTTTTGTAAGTCAAATGGATGCAGCGAAAACTGAGCTTTGCGGTTGAAAACTATTAAAGTATAGTAGCAAGGCTCAATCTATGCGTTTTTGGGATTAAGTAGAGGAGAAGCTCCCGGGTGTCCGATAATTGTTGAACTTTTGTTCAGAAGTGGAAATTCTATGGGAAGGGGCGGAGCATTTCCTCCCTAATTAACAAGTGCGTAACAAGTGAAGGTTTGCATCGATACATCAGCTTATGCTGTGCCTTTTGTTATCATTACAATGTGTTAGGAAGCAGAAGCAGAAAGGATGGCAGCATAACATAAACACAAATACAACTTCATGTAGCATATAATGCGCATTAATGCAAAGCCCATGTCCAGTCTCTACACTTTTGCAGACAATTAGAAAGTGTTGTAAATTAAGCCGAATATTTTAATGCTCTTTCTTGGTTGAAAGCTTATGCAAGACTGCTCGTATAAAAAAGACAGTTATTGTTACAATGCAGACTGTTTATGGTATGCTGTTCTCATTAGTGCTATATGATCCCCAACACGCATTCCTGAAGTATCATACAAAGTTTTGGCAATGAAGTGCGGTGAATGGCTTTGTATCTTAATTGCATGAGCATACCACAAGTTGTCACTGGTTGAATACTGAAGGTTGATATGTCTAGGGACATGTCCTAACATGACGAGCATCTCCCAGCAGCGAACAAACAGCTACGTGTGCACTTCACAAGAATTGGAACAATTGGAACAATGGTGTTGGAACCACATAGATTGTTTGCAGTAAGCTTACAGAAATGATACAGTAACGTGAAATTTGTGTACAGATGTCGCAGCTGTTTGCTCCAATTTGTTCACAAACGAGTTCTGCAATGCACAATTTCTGTTTACACGCGTAGCTGTTTGTTCGTTGCCGGTAGAAGCTCATCATGTTGGGACATATTATAAAGCCAGGTTCACAATGGGAAATTTTTAGAGCAAGTTTCTAGAAACCGAGCACAACTTGAATGCAAGAAAATTGACAGCACTGTCTACACTTCGCAATCATTATTCTCAAATAGCGATTGCATGCAGCCAGCGGCAAAAAGAAATTGCAAACTGGTTAATTGAACTGGATTTTTAGCCTTGCTTCAATTATTGAACAACTTAGACTTGGAGTCTACTTCATTCAACAGGCAATAAACTTGATCAAGAAATTAGAAAGAGTCTACATCTGTCAACAGCTGTTCAAACATACCCCTATCCAGAAACTTTCTCTATGAAATTGCCCAGTCTGAACCCATATTTAGACACATCAATCTACAGTATGCAACACTACGCAATTTGTGGCATGCTCGTGCGTACAAGCATTGAATAAAGCAAGTGTTGAAAGGAAATCTGTGAAAATTAGAAAGACAAAGTTACACAAGTCCTTCAAAATACAACGCTCGCGCATGCAGTGAGATTTTAGTGTCAACGGACTACGGCGCGGAAAGCCGACTGCATACATATTGGCGTCATCTGCGTAAATTATGCTTCATACAACGTCAAAATGGCGATTAAATGCTGTGTTTCTCTGTATACTAAAAGCCAAAAAACTGCAATAACCCTGATATGGTCATCCAAATTCTGAACTGGACGCTTGATCGCCATATTGCTTGCAACATTGGCAGCCAACGTCATCTGCGGCCTGCCATACCACCGAAAATTATTGACATCATGCCAACTTGAGGCCCTAATAAATGCGTCGTTTTTCTCGTGGACATAGCAAATAAACGGTACAGAAAAAAAATGAAATTCGCAACAAGGTTCAAATTGCGTTTCTAAAGCGTGGTTCACATGGATGCGTCATTCGTCGCGCGTCTTGCAGGGTCAGTGCTGCGTAATAAATACAACGTCATGGCGGGCGATAGTAGGGAGTTATGGCAGCACCCTCGTAAGCGTTGCCGTACGACGTATGACGTCACTCGACGTCCGCTGAATGTGAAAAGAGTGCAGATGAAGATTGCCAGATCACAATTAAGCGTACGTCGAGTGACGTCATACGTCGTACGGCAACGCTTACGGGTGTGTTGCCATAACTCCCTATTGACGCGATCGGCACGTGTAGCGTCCGTCATCTTGAGACAAAACGCACGAAGACGCGCGCCCAAGTTCAGAATTCTGAACTCGCCGTTCGTCCGTCACGACGCTCCAATTTGCGCCGCGCGGCGAGTGACGCGCGGCAGGGCGCAAAACGGTTCCCATGTGACGCGCCTGCTGACGGACGTACACACGCACGACAGACACTAAACGCACATAGCAACGCGCCCATGTGAACCACGCTTAAAGCGTCTGCAAAACAATGAGCCAAATCGGCGATGCCAAATATTAACGTGTCAGTTTACCTTTAACGCTTTAATATTACTCTTGTATGTGAACTACATATAAATGTATATAATAAAACCATTGATTTCCTAAATAATTTGGCTGAAATTGTAGCTACCGGAGCCTATATCAAATTATACAAGTGCCCAACCGCAAGTTTTCTCTATCCATTGTCTCAATTGGGAAGGAAAGCAATACGATACGCCTTTTAGCCGTTTCAGAGCAAGCATCAATGAAGGAATCGATAACTGAAACTTCAGCAAATACAGTTCTCCTCCAAGAAAAAAATTAGGAAATGAAGACTGCGACAAATTCCAGCATATATACGAGATAACTCTCATATGAGATTCGCAATATCTCGGATTTTTAAAGAGAAAAGACAAAACTGTTACGTTCAACTTTTCTATGTCATATTTCACCTTGTGTCACTCAGGAAATTTGATGCGGAAAAATGAAATTACAAAAAAGCAACCAAAATTGTTTTTTCTTCTTTTTTTTTTTGGTTCATATAGATCCAGCTTTTACAGACAATGAAAAGGCAATGCAATGTATAAACAACAGCAGAAATAGGATCTGAATACAATAATGCAAAATCGAAACTGTGAATCATAAAATTGGGAAGAAAATTACAAAATTCATCATTATATTGTCTACATCAATTAATAAATAATAAATTCATTTTAAAATACGTTTCAATTAGAAAAACTAATACTGTACAACAGTAATTTCAGATTCCTTATTCCCCTCAGAATCGCATAATAAATTAGTTAATTACCTTTTCTAGTCTCGGAGGAGAAATAAAAATCAAACGCATTGCACAGAATTCCCTCTGCTCACATTTTCTTAATTTTTTAAATTAAGAAAGTTAATAGTCAACGCCCATTTGTAAAAGATTACGTAATGGAAGATGGTCTAGGTGTATATGGCCTAGCCAATTTCATGAATAGTACTACAGCCTTCTACTCCAAATACCTAATAAAAGCAACACTACAGAAATTACCTTGGGAATAATGAAAGACAAGTAAAGTATGGGCAGTGAATTGGGGCCAAATCTACATGGTCATTGCATTATTGAGCATTCAATTGGCACTTTGCCACAGACAACAAAAAGCTCCAATTGCATAGTACTAAACTGCGTTCCGCTATAAGGAAAAACTCGATTCCAGCAACGTGATTGGGTAGGCCTCATTACACTGAT
>JAQFZQ010003338.1:0-11003 GCA_034696005.1 Glomeris marginata | reverse complement strand
AGTTGCGGAACGTTGAGCAGGAATACCACCAGATGGCGCCAGTGAGGAGCAGGAACCAGAATACCTGGACAGAGTTGAAGATAGTGGTGCAGAATTCAAGTCTGCACCAGTATTTATACTCCGAGAGTTGGACTTCGCACCCCAATTGCCCTTGCACTCTGGACTGCGTTGAGCTGGTTGGACTGAAATGCCAAGTTGCAAGAAACAGGTGTTGACCTTGGGGAGTTGCAATGTAGTCAGGGACTGGTTCCTGACAAAACCAAGTGAGTGGGACCGAATCGCAAAAAGCCTTGGCCTTTTATACGATTTTCAAGGGCTTCACTCCGCCCTTTTTCTGTACAGCCCTTCTGATTGGTTAAGGCAGGGGAGTGGTCTTCACGTGGTCCTTTCACGTCACGTGTATCTGGGTCACCGGGTCAAAGACCCGGTTTCTCAGGCGACCTCAACATAAAAGTTGTATCACCACTTCGCCTGAAATAGCGCACCTGCGACCAAAACAACATTCCAAAGCGTCACCTCAGCATTAAAGTCACGTGACTTTTTTCCCGCCTTTTGGTTTTTCGCTTATTTCTCGTTGTTTTCGAATTAAAATTACCTCCACATAACGCAAACCATGTTTAAAACATTGTTCTAATTATGCTTCGACAGTAATTGACGAAACAGCGGTTGTTTTTTACGCTATTGTCACGAAGTTTTCGTGAAATCTGCGTAGGCCTTTTTTGCCGGCGGAAAGTACGGCGACGGGTAGGCTTATTTGGTTAAGCCTTATCCGTTTTTCGTCGTTCTTTCTGGCTATGTTTTCAGATGCTTAAGTTCGACCTTTCTGATAGTTTTATCTATTGTCTAGTTTACTAAAAAGCATCGTCTTTTTGCCTTGATCATTTTCCAATTTATTGGCCATTTCTTTTGGGCCGTAAATTGTATTTGTTATCGGTTTTGGGAGGTCTTCCCCTTGCTAACTTTTTAGGGTAAGCAATTTGTAATGCAGGAATCACAGGGTCGTGATATGGTGTAAGTTGGCATATGTTGGTTGGATCAGATAACAATTTATTGGTTTGCAAGTTGCGAAGGCGAACCACATTGTTGGAGATGACTTCTGCAACATCAAAAGGTCCATCTCGCAATGGTGCCAACTTTGCAGCAAATTGCTTGCTTGCATCTGATCACACATGCGTGTTCTTTAACACTTTATCGCCCACTGCATAAGTTTTGTCAATTCGGTGTTTGTCGTAGTTCTTTTTCTGCCGCTCACTGGCTTTGTCCAGATTTGTTTTAACAAATGCATGGACTTTGGTCAGTTTGTCTCGCAGAGCTTCGGCAAACTCTTTCAGATCCTGGTCACTGGGTAGCTCTAACTCCGCAAGATCTGCGGGTTCATCCAGTTGCGTCCTAACACGGCATCGCACGGGGCTACTCCGGTTGACTCGCTAACTGCCGAATTGATGGCGAATTGGAGTGCATTTATTCATGCATCCCAATTCGTATGTACCTCTGTGTATGTGTGAAGCATTGGGACCAACACTCGATTTTCCCGTTCCGTCAGATTAGTCTGAGGATGGTACGGTGTAGTATTTTTTGCCCGGATTCCCAATTTGTCACACATGGGTTCCCACACCTTGGAAACAAATTGTCGCCCGTTGTCAGAAAGGACAGCGACCGGGAATCCTAACATACACCCCAGTTGGTACAAAGCTGCACCGATCGGTGGGGCTTTCGCCGATTTCAGTGGAACCAAGTGGACCCACTTGGAGAAATAGTCTACAAAGACTAACAAATGTTCATGGCCGAGCTTAGTTCTGGGAAGGGGACCTAGTAGATCGATGCCTAACATTTGCCACGGAACACCGGTTGCCATATGCATCATCAGCCCAGAAGGTGGCTTGTATATAAGGGTTTTGCCTATTGGCAGCCCACACAACCTCGGCAGTAACGCCGCACGTCTTCCTTAAGGTTCTCCCATATGTGTTTCTCTCGCAATCTCTTGCTTGTCTTGGTGCTACCCATATGGCCAGCCAGAGGTGAGTCGTGGTGTAATCGGATTAGTCCCGCACGAAGCTTAGTGGGGACAATGATCTTCAAACACGTGTCTGTTCATCCAGTTGGGAAGGAGGGACATATTGGAGCAGTATGCCACGGTCTAGCACACAGTCTTGCGCTCTTTGGAGAACCTTTTGCGCCGCGGACTCATCCGCAGGTAACTCCTAAGTGGCAAAGTAATGGTGAACGGGGCCAAGGAGTGCATCCTCCTTCTGGGCCGCTATCCAATCATCCCGAGTGGGATAGCCTGCGTCCGTTATTACATTAACTGCGGAAACTACCACACTTTCCACGCCTTCCGCTCTGATGGGGTTACGTGACAGAGCATCGGCCATCTCGTTGGTCGCGCCTGGTTTGTAAACCACCGTGTAGTCACAGGCCTGAAGCTGCAGCGCCCAGCGCGCCAGCCGTCCTGCAGGTTCCTTCAAGGTCTGTAACCACTTCAGAGCCTGGTGATCGGTCTGAATCGTAAAGTGTGTGTACTCAATGTACTGTGCATACTTCTTGATTGCCCAGACCACTGCCAGACACTCTAGTTGAGGTACAGAGTAGTTAGCTTCTGCTTTGGTGAGACCACGGCTGGCGAACGCAACCGGTTTTAGTATGCCATCACTTTCCTGCAGAAGGACTGCTCCCAGTTCCACCCCGGAGGCATCCGTCTGGATGGTAAACTCTTGATCCAGCTTCGGAAGTGCTACTCCGGGCGAGTCTAACAACAACTGCTTCAACTTTTCGACAGCGCTTTCTTGTGGTTCACCCCAGTGCCACTCACTGTCTTTCTTAAAGAGTTCGTACAGGGGTCTTGCGAGCCCTGCAAACTCTGGCACGAGGTGCTGGTAGTAGCCAGTCAACCCCAGAAATTGTTGGACCTGCTTAACAGTTCAGGGCGTGGGGAACTCCACCAATGCTCTTAATTTGTCGGAGTCCGCGGCAATTTTGCCAGGGGTCAGGACATGCCCTAGAAATGTGATCTGTGTAACACAGAGTTGCATTTTGTCGGGATGGACCGTCAGACCGACTTTAGCAAGTCTGTCCAACACGTCCTGAATATGCTCAAGGTGCTCTTCTATGGACTCCGAGTAGATGATTATATCATCCAGGTATGCCATGGCATATTTTAATGCGGCGACTGCCAGGACATCATCCA
This sequence comes from Glomeris marginata, assembly GCA_034696005.1. Classification (NCBI taxonomy): domain Eukaryota; kingdom Metazoa; phylum Arthropoda; class Diplopoda; order Glomerida; family Glomeridae; genus Glomeris; species Glomeris marginata. The sequence continues at coordinate 7,819 of JAQFZQ010003338.1, read as the reverse complement.
TCAAGCCCAACCAGGGACCGATAAACCGGTAACCATACCTCCCTTGAACGACTCTCTAGCCCCTATCTCATCATTCCCAAAATAGAGTTAACCTTCCTACAAGCAGCCAGACACTGTGCTGTAGGCTTTAACGTGTCCTCAACAATAATCCCCAGGTCCCTATCCTGGATTAGACTGCATAGCTATGAATAAAGCATTTGGTAGGCATTTTGGAAATCGCAACGACTTCTTAGGCGTAAAAATCGTGTTGTAATCAAGATGAGCGTTTTAATCAGCACATGATTGCCATACCACCGGCGCCAATTTCAAACTCGCTTATATTTTCGCAATTTTATATCTTTAGATCTAAATTTTTCAGAGCAGTTCTGTACTATCACTTGAATGTTTATTTGGTTTACTACAACTTCAGAATTTTATCAGGGTACCTTACAAAACCGTGTCTGGTTACTTTTAAACGCAATTTACATCTTTTGCTGGCAATTTATATTTTTAAACTATTTAACCCTTAAACGCATAAGGTATTTTACTGACATTTTTACCAGAGGTGGGTCAAAAATGACCCAAAAGTAAAACACACTGAATACCACCATTTTTATAATAAATGCAATAAAAAAACGTAATTATGTTGTAAGTCAAACTATATTTTCAATTGCAACAATTAAATAACATATTTAAAATGTTATTTCTTGATATTTTAATTTTTTAGAATGAAATAAACTTTTCTTCAAACAACATATCATTACACAGGATATTGAGTACTCTGGTTTAGTACTGAATGTGAACACTTGCATGGAGTATAAAAAAGTAGTGTCACTCTAGATAAAAGGTGTAATTCAATAACATTTGGTTGCAAAAATACAGTTGCATGTACACTACGGTCAGTTCATTAAATTTGTGCATTTTATCTAAAAAACGCCAAAATCACGTTAACTAACAGTCTGTTTGACGAAGTACTGGGAACATAAATTAACCGTAAGGTGCCAATTCATACTTTGAACTTGGTATTATTAGTTTTAGGTGGTTAGGTTTCGTCTGGCTACTTGACTTGCCGTAACTCCTGTGTTTTACAACATGACAAGTCCACTGACGAAAAATAACTATCTGAAACTAACTAAACCTAGTTTACAGTACGTAATGGCACCTTGCAGTTAATTTATGTTTACGGCAGTTTTCTCAAAAAATGCTTATTTAACGCGAAATTTGTGTCTTTTTGATGAACTGCACACATTGAATATACTGGGCCAGGACCTTGTAATTTTTTTAATTAATTAACTACTGGTTTGATTGTAAGGATTCTTGTGTACGATGATTGTACACATGTCAATTGAGGAATTGACAAAATTTCAGCAACAAGGAAAATTTCTTAATAAGGTTTTGGCTATCATAAATGAGATATTTGGTCATTTTTGACCCACTTGGGCGTTCAAGGGTTAAAATTATTATTATTATTAAGTTATTTAAGAGCGATTTGACGAAACGTTTGTGTCAGTTTTAAGTTTTATTTGGCTATAGAACCGCTAAAATAAATAAAAACTTACCCTTCACTATGCAATTCAATGCAGGAAAGCGAAAAGTTGACCCGTCCAAGATGTCGCCTTGCGCGGCACTTTCGAATCGGCTAGTTGCAATTCTAGTACTATTAATATATAGCTCTATGGTCACTACCCATTACGATCGCTAATTCCTCTGCAAGGAGTGTCACCTACATTCCACAGTGAAGACGAATAGAAAAGAGAGACAACATGTTGGGTATTTTGTAGGAACTTAATTTTAGTGTTCAACGAATTTTTAATCCTTATCTCACAAGTCATTTCTCCTTAAGGTACTATCTCGCCCACATACACGTGGGAATCGACCAGTACCAGAGAAATTAAGACAGCACATGCATGTTTCGGCCTTATTGGCCTCGTCAGCTGTCTCTTAAAATGATATGGGAGTGGGGCCCTCATAAAGCTATGGCTGCTCCTCCTAACCATTCACTTCATAAGATACGTATATTAACTCATTCTAAGAGAGAAGACAAATTACCGATGTGTCAGTAGTTGAATGGGTTTAACCACCTTCCTCTGACAACAAACAGCGGTTGTGGGTTCAAATCCCAGTGCTGACATGTATACATCGGATTTTAAGAGACAGCTGACGAGGCCCATAAGGCCGAAACATGCATGTACTGTCTTAATTTCTCTGGTACTGGTCGATTCCCACGTGTATGTGGGCGAGATAGTACCTTAAGGAGAAATGACTTGTGAGATAAGGATTAAAAATTCGTTGAATACTAAGTCTACTCACAATGCCTAAATAATGTGTGAATGGTTAGGTGGAAATGATATGGGAGTGGGGCCCTCATAAAGCTATGGCTGCTCCTCCTAAGCTCACTTCATAAGAAATTAATTTTACTACAAGGTTTTCCTTTTTTGTCCACAAAGGTGGACTTCTTGAGCTATCTGTCCCAACTGTACCTCTTGTATACCGTAACTGACAAGAGAAGTGCACAGAACTGTTTCAAAAATTGTAAGCCATTGATAATTTTTCTTACGTTGAAGCAATAATCATGACTAATGCATGTATATTACCTTTGTTCCCACAGTGCTGACATTCTACTGCAAATTTCAGTGTATGACTGCAGTTACAATGTTTTCTCTGCTGAGCATTGCGTGTTTCTTGGCATCAATTTGTCCATTCTGTAATGGTTTGCAGTACATTTCCCAGCAACTGTTGCGTTATTTACGGCACCTAAGTGTACACAGCAATTCGCCAAACTTCTCAGTACGGTGTGGTCTTGATGGATGTGAACGTGTATATAAGAACTATCGGTCATTTCATTACCATGTCAAAAAGAAACATTCGGGATATGTAAAAACGATGGCTGAGGGCAATGAAGTATCAATTGCGAACAGTAATAAGCAGCTTGATGACACATCAGATGACCAACGTCTCCATCATAGTTTGCCACATGTAGAAGATCAAGCATATATTTTCCAAAACCACCCCATAAGAGAGTCCTGAGGAAGATATCAATATGTTTTACCTGTCGCTTCGAGAAAAATATAAAATTCCTTGTTCATATGTCCAGCATATTATTACCGATGTGTACAAATTCACAATGAATGCGGTCTTTTCGTTTGTTGGGCAAACTCAAAATATGTTGTCAGAGAGAGGATGCAGTGAGCAGGACATAGGCAGGGCCCAAGGTGACAATCCTAATATGAAGAACATTCCTTCAGATTATATGCTTGCAAAAAATAAGGAAATGACTGGCAAGTATGTCGCACCAGTTGAGTACGTTTTAATGCACAAATCCGTATTAAATGAGACATGCCAGTATGTGCCTGTTCAAAAATCACTATCGCACTTAGTTACAAATCCAACGTTCTTTCCCTATTTCCTGACTAGTCAAAACTCTGAAACTGGCCAATTGCTTGATTACTGTGATGGTGCCAATTGTAAAGATAATGCAATACGGAATCAAACATCTTATCCACCCATTGACATTTTCATGTTTTTTGATGAATTCCAATTAACTAACCCCCTTGGATCCAGGACAAAATTGTGCAAGCTCTAAGGCTTTTATTACACTGTTGGCAACATACCACCAAAAGTTCGAAGCAGAGTAAATGTGATGCAGTTAATGATCTTGTGCAAATCTGTGCACCTAAAAAAGCATGGCTTTCAGGTGTTGCTTGAGCAATTAAAGAATGACTTACAACATTTGCACCACAATGGCTTACGTATTGAAATTGACGGGAAGAATTTCCAATTCAATGTGAATCTTTTGGCCCTTATTGCGGACAACCTCGGAGCACATTCCATTGGAGGATTCTTGGAATCATTTGTTGCAGTTATGATGTGTCGATTTTGCATGACAATACATGGTGTCCATTCGTTGGCCACGCCCCGAAAATGACGCCCGCGCTTTGGCCAATCCGGGCGTGGGTGGAAGCGTGAGTGGCAAAGCTTTGCTAGTTTCAGGCGGTTTTTTAAAACGATTTCACCGTTTTTGAGTGCATTTCCAGCGTTTATTCACGAAGAACTCTAAATATATTATTTACTGTTAAATTGTCTCATAATAGCAAATGTTTGGTATATAGACTTTTTACAGTCAGAGCTATGTGGGGAATATCAATATTAGATTGAATTTTTCCTTATACCCACACAATTTTTGGTTCCTTTAGACACGACACGTGTTTCAACTCATTAAGCGAGCCATCATCAGGTGTCAGAACCTATAACTGCAACACCACCATTGCAATTAATTTTTTTTTTGAACAGTGCACGTCGTGGGAATAGAACCCCGGCCCCCTCGACCGAAGTCGAGCATCCTATCCCCTTGACCATGCCTGCTCCGCTCATTCTCGGATAGAGAAATTGTCAAGTATATAGACTTTTTACAGTCGGAGCTATGGTAAGTGTGTGAAGTACTTTCCTCAAGACTTCTTCCGACAAACCACACTAACATGTAGCAGCTATGTTCAGTCGCGACGACAAGCACGACCAACCAGGACATGGTCTGTCACAATCCTTTCCTTGCCCCTCTGCCCATAATCCTCGGTCATCTACATTTAGAAGTACATATACAAGGACACCACCAACCAGGCACTCCTCGAACCGCGAGAGCAAAAAGATACAAGGGACCAAGGGCAATCCAGACCAACTGGATGCAAGGGTGTCAAATTGATCTCCACCCACTTAATTGGGAAGGTTAAATAGTACAGTTGCAGTGGATTAAGGACCAGTAGCCGTATGGAAGGTGTTGCTTTTGGGGAAACTCTTTCCACCATTAAAAACACCCAGTTTCACCCACAGAATAGTTGAAGTTGTTATCAACAACCCACCAGTGTTGTTACAACATGGGCTACAAGATGAACAATATGTTGCACCATTACAACAAACTAAAAAGAATAATTGTTTTTAGAAGACTAAAGCTGGGTTCACACTTGCAGTAGCTGCAAGGAAGTAACAGCAAACAGCAATAAGTAAAAGCAATGCATGTTCACATCTGAAGCACCACCCACATGAAACTCAGCCAATAGCAGCACAATAATGAATAACTTGCCACAGCAGACAGTAAATGAAATGAATTATTAAGATTACTGTTTAAACAACATCGGTTAAGGAACAATCCAACTCCTTGGTCAACCATTCCCCTAAATCCGATATAAACCCAACTCCTTATTTTTCCAGTTGATCACAAATTTTTTGGTACAACTGCTTGTGTGCTTTTGCAAGGTTAGAGTCATCTTTATCACCAGTTTCATTGATTTTTTTTTCAGAAATAAAGGTCAGTTATATCTAGTACAAAAGTGACGTCACATTTCTTATTTTACCCCCCACCCCCTTATCACCATTTATCACAATTGCCTGACCCCCCTCCCCCTAAAAATAGTGACATCATTTGGGAACTATCCCTTACTTGTAAATGATTGCAGAATCATCATATAGCATGCATGGTTTACCATCAGTGTATTGACACACTTGAAAATGTTTGAATTTATAGCATATGTTACAAGATCACAGATCTACTGCATTGCATCCTGGTGGTACAACGCCAACCACCAGCAGAGTATCTGCTAGGATGCAATTGGAAAACGACATGATGGTGAGAATCAAATTATTGAAAATTGTTATTCATTATTTTCGTCATTGTTAGAATGCAAAAATGCATTATTGAATTAACCCACTTGAATAAAAATAGGATCACAGGACCAATAGGCAGTATAGTGATAGCAATCGCATGGTGTCTTTCCAACCACAGCTAGCATGACCCATACCAATTCGCTTCAGGGATTTAGTTAGTTAACCGATTAATGAACAGTCAACAATACACAGGAGGGAGAAAAATGTTATGGATTCGTTTGATGGCAATAGTTTGTCTTTTAAGGTAATGGTTTGATAATATGTCATCGTTCTAGAGGTTATATAAGATTTAATCATGCATACTATTCATGTTATGTATAGTTTGAAGCATACCAGGCTGAAACAATTAAAATTCTGGAAGGCATGTGGCAGCAGGCCGAGTTTAATCCTGGAGGCAAAATTTGCTAACCTTCTAAATGGTTCGACTAGACGAGCTATGCAAGGTTTGCCCAAATTTCCCATCGCAAATGAAGAAGAACTGAACGTAATGGAAGCATACATTTCCGCTTCCAGTGAGAATAAAGCCAATTTGGTAAATAGTGATGTGTGCACAATTTGTCTGAATAAACTTTAATCACAATCCCTTTCGAATATATTTCCAGATAGAACACCTCGGCAGACTTGGAGGACCTACAAGAGACAGAATAATTAGGAAGATGCTAAGCCAGATGGTAACAAATAAATTTGCATTGAAGTACAGCTTATTTGGCAGGAAACTGAAATTACCATTCTCCACTCTACAAATATATGATGCTGTTGACGGTAAGAACAAATAATGTTTAAGTTTCCCACAGCCAAATATATTAGTTTAATGTATATATACACATTTCAGGTGTAATTCGGATGAACAAAGATTGCAGCAACTTGACCGATCATGAGATACAGCGTGCAACAACAAAGTGGCTGAGGGCGGCACCGGGAAGGGCAAAGGTTCCAATTAACACAGCTGTATAACGTGATTGATTTAGGTGCTGCTGATGTTTTATGCGGAATATAGCTTCTGGCAAATGCATGAAGTCATGGCACATTTTGGAATAGGGAAATTAAAAATGGGTAAAAGTATGCAACACTCCACATAGATGGAAAACAGTGTAAGGTAGGACATCAAATGCGTTCTACGATCAGGGTGCCCATGGTGGACTCCGTTTGCACCAGGAGGAATGACTGAATGCCTATATTTGAAAATCCATATTGAAAAACATGCAAATGACACAAAAATGAAATAAGTTGCATATGATGCGAACAGAAACATATTCTTCAAAGATGGATTGACTTTTGATTCTGCTCTTGTTTATCAAAAATATATTTAAAAAAAAAAACAATTGAAATTCATTTGTTTTCAGCAAGTTACACGAAATTTGTTTATAAAAACAGTGTTCGAAACCAACACATCTCTGAACATTATGTTTAAAACTCAATAATGTGGCTCAATACCTTATAGTTCCACAATTTCCAAATTAAGAAAAGGTGATTAAAAATTTGCATTTTTTAAATTAATACATTGTTCAAAATGTTCAAAATTGCCATATGACATTTGCTAAAGGGGCCTTCCGTGACAAATATCATATCAATTCAGTTGTGCAAGTATTTGTGAAAGCTGGAATATTTAGTTTCACGTTTCCCCTTACAATTTTGTTTTCCTGAAATTTATGTATCTTGTACCATAGCGGACGCCGAGCAGATGCGGATCGTTTTTAACTGCCGATTCCAACCGTTTATGTGAATGAATTCAATGGATTAATATAGTTAAGTTGGTTAGTTTAGGCTAAGTTAGGTTAAATGACGTTTCAAAAGCAATCTGCTTCAACTCGGTGTCCGTTCAGACGGTAACATATATAACTTGAATTTATTACTAATTTACAATTGCTAATTTGAAATTTTATTGGATTGTACGCAAGCATGTTTTTTCTGTATGTTGTAAGATTGTTTAATACTATCATGAAATAAAAATAATTTGCCTGATGTATACATACACCGGTGGTTCTGAAACGTGTGCGATAAAGCATCAAAAGAACAAGAAAAGAGCTGTTTGAAGAATAACCCAAAATAAACAACAAAACAGCGTTGGTAGAATAACCCAAAAGAAGCGTTAGAAACGCAAAATTGACATTAAAGGTGAACTGAAACGGTTTTTGACCTGCCAGTTTTCTTCAATAAGCAGAAAGATGAAGTAAAAAGAAACTGT
>JAQFZQ010003337.1:0-11003 GCA_034696005.1 Glomeris marginata | reverse complement strand
TTATGTTTTGACTCGTATACATTTTTTCAACGCATTTGGTGAGGCAAAAAAACCGTGTCATATCTCCTTTAAAATGCACCAGTAGCTTTATAGTATTGCTGCAGTTCACTATATTATACAGTACTATAAGAAGTGAGAGTTTCTTAAAAACTGTATGAGATTATGAGAAAATATAAGGTAAGATCAATGTTGAATATTAATTTATCCAGGTTAGATAGTTTATTGATTAATTAGCCAAGAGTCTAAAGTTCAGAATTTGGTTTGCTGCTATTATTTTACATAAATTGTATTTTTCCTGCTCGTTTGAATTTCCTGTTTTCATATGATATCTTGGAAATATCGATAGTAAATGATGAAATTAGTGGGAATAATGTACACATTTCTTGGAGGAGGGTCTTTGGTGTGTGTCACTGTGTGTTCAATATGGAGTGACACTTGTATATCGGCTTTGGTGGGTTAACATTTCATTATTACTGGGGGTCCTCGAAAAAAAGGGGGTCGTTGGGTGTGCAGAAAATAGCCAATAATCACGTGACTGTGTAAGTTTGGCCTACAGGCAAGCCCTATTAAAGGGTGTTAAATTAAAGCTTCACCGACTCTATTTGCCTTAATTGGGGGTAGACTGCATCGACAGATGGCCCTAGCTCTCCTCAGCTGTGCACATGCAAATAAATGTAGGCCTATTTGCTCGCTAATATTAATCTTATCCCCTCGCCCATCAATAAAAAAATTGACCCATAGGGAATTTTACACCCCGTAATAACCGGTTCCATGTATTATTTCGCATAGATTATTATTATTCGATTATTTGGATCTTTCTTCCATATCCAATGTTGTTGCAAATTCTAGTCTTTTTTTATCCCCCTTATTATGAATAGTAATTTTGGGGGAATATGGAGTGTTGATTCAAATTGTATTGAATGATTATCAAACGAAATTACCTGCATCTTATCAAAATATTGTGCTGGTCATGCACTTTATTGAGCAAGTTTTGGAGCCAGTTTTCTCTTGAAAATCATAATAATCTTAAAGGGGAACCGACAAGGTTTTGCAACATACCCTGAAAAAGTTAACATTTGGTTGCAACTATTTTAGGAACATTGTCTGAAAATTTGAGGCCATTTGAAGCATTATTGCCACCGATATTAATTATTTAGTTTCATATATGAGTAGTATATTGTGAGATATGTACACTGGAGCGCCATTGATAACCTCTGCCATTATCTGAAACTGCAGAGGCGCTTGGCCTCGATTATTGACTGAAAATTCAAATTTTTGCCAAAACAGGACACTGTGACACCAGCGTGGTCACATCGCCCTTCCATGACGCCCTCTTTAACTACTCCTAACTTTTTGTAACAATTTTTTAAAAAAATTTTGTTTGCGCCAATCGTTTTATTGGCATAAATTCTATAGAATTACACACTTTCCAGGGTATGTTACAAAACCTTGTCAGTTCACCTTTAAATACATTCCCATTCACTGTACTTTATTGCCATAACTTGTACCTCTGAAAATGTTATGTGAATCGACAATTTTATTCTAATACACTCTATGCCTGTCCCTAATTGCCCCCAATATTAGAATCAAATGCACTGAAATAATTTCCAATGGAGTTAGTTCTTAATTGGGAAATAATACCCCAATTAGAACTTGAATAAGTTAATAATTGACATAGTATTGAATTTATAAACTTGATGAGTCAATAACTTTGAATTACTGTGCTCTTAATTCAAGTAGATTGTGTTTGATAAAATGAGGTCTTGTTAAGGATGTTTTGCTTCTTGTACATTACATTACTTGGACAAGAGGAAGGTCAGTGTCTGTTCAATCTGATGTCTTTGTATACAAGAAAAATTGATTGCTCTGACAAGATTCATATCTACTATAGCTCGTTGTAGTACTTTTATTTAATGCACAAGTTTTTCTCCCCTTGTGTGGGTTTTTGTGAATGTCTTGAAAGGAACGGAGTTGGACCGATCTCTTCCGGTAATTACAAGACTTCTCTTCCGCTCGCATTGCTAGTTTCCTCCATTCTGTTTGAATTCATCTCCAGCAGAGTTGTGCCTATAGCTCACCCTGTATAATGTATAATATCCCTCCCTTCCTTCTTCCATTCCACTCACTTCTCCATTTGCATTTTCGTATAGTTCACAGTTGGGGACTGGGCTCTTTTCCAATCCCTTCTTTACTCCCTTCAAGATGTTCTTGCTGCAAATGGGATTTTTTTTTAACTTTTCAATTGTGTAGCGTGGATAACGATCGAAAATGGTTTGAATCCACAGTTATGTGATAAAAGTGCATTGCACCAACAGTTTTTAATGATTTGCAAAACGACTGTATATATAGTGAAACCGGGTCAATTATCACTAGGGTAGCTAGCTATAGCACTTAACAGCGAATGAAAAATGACATTTCAATGTTTTGCAGAAAGATAACTTCATGCAGACATGAACCATTACTTTAGAAAACTGAAATATTCAGCAGACTATCTTAATGGATACAGTTGTGATGTATTAATAAAATTGTATATTGACATTTAACACAGTTGGTGACACTCTATTTAACCGCATATATTTTTTTCTGTTTGCTTATTGCAATTCGGTGTTGAAAACCTCTAAATCACTGTATATACTGTAAAATCTGTCAATTTTGGAATTGCAGGGACCTTGTTTTTTTGTCCAGTAGGTTTATTTAAAAAAAATTAATAGGTTAGGTTTCAATAATGTATATGATTTTAATAACATATTATACGTGTTTTACAGTTTTTGTAGCAAATTATAGTCCATCAATCCAGGGTAAATAATTTAGAGCAAATGTGGTGCGAAATTATACAGAAAAATATAAATGCAGTGAAGTGTTACTTCAGGGGTCGCTTTTGGTCCTTTGGATATTAAAACATTAATTCGAGTTCATTATTACTATAAATTGCATGATAATAACATTGAAAGCTGGTGTTTTTCCTGAATTGTAAGTTTTATTTTCTTGTTCAACTGCAAAATTCATTTTTTTCTGGTGTCATAATCAATGCACATTGGAATAAATTTTGTAAAATTTGAACATTTGAACACTAACTTGGATTATTAAGAAAAATATTAATTTGGATTCATGAATTGATTGAATTGACCGATTTCAGCAATTATTAGCGCCTCGCATTTCCAATATGGAGGCCATAAAGAGGCAAAATATGCAACCTGATTGGTAGAAAACAAGCTATCCTGTATAAAGACGCAATTTTTTAAGCGTCCGCAACATTTTGGTGCCGCTATTTTGGAGCTGCCTTTTTGGGGCCTTATATTTTGGTGCAGGACATTTTGGCGCCGATACACGAAGACACCTGGGACATTTTGGCGTCGAGTAACCTAACCAAACCAAAACTACCAACCGAACCAAACCTAACCTAATTTAAACTAACTTGGCGTCAAAATATCTGGCGTCGAAGTGGCCGTGCACCAAAACGGCGGCGCCAGAAAGTCCAGCTTCCATTTTTATACGTTTTTCATCCAATGGTAAGAGTATAATGAAATCTAACAATTGCCAATGAAAGCGAACACTTGTGTTTTTTCTTAATTGTAAGTTTTATTTTCTGTCTGAACAGCTTATTTAATTTTTCTGAGATCATATTCAAATTAATTCCATAGCACTTATTAAAATAATGAAAATAGTGGTTGAATATTGAGAAAGAAGAGGCAGCATATGAGTGCGCCTATTATTGTGTTTGAAGAGGAAAAGTGATGAAACTCGGAAAGAGATTTGCTTGGGAGGACATGAAACCGGAGATGGCCCTAAGAAATGGGAAAGGGAAGACAGTGTGGGCATGGCCTGGCATGGCTGCCATGACTGTTGCTTTTCTCGTCCACTTTTCACTGAGTGCGAGTCATCGTCGAGTATGATGAATCGCTTGTCTCAGTAAATAAGCGACCTACTCACTCCTCTTACAGGCAAATGAAGCACTGTGCTTTGCCCCTCCTGCGCCTTCAGCATCATTTTCTATTTAGGCTTTTATGTGCACAATTCAGAAACAAAATGGCCGCTTTGCATCCTCCTACAGATAGTCCGTTCGTAAATTACGTCAGCATTGGGGGGGGGGGGGTGTTAAGGGCAACCACAAACTTCTTTTAGTAGGGAATACAAAGGCAAAGTAGGCAGCATATGAATCTGAACATTTAATTTGAATTTTTCCATTTTACAAAATACATAATTAAATTACCAAAGACAAATGTTATGTAATCAGGGTGTTTACAATCATGGAATTCATGGATTTTCTGGAAAAATCATGGAATTTGAAAATAATCATGGAAATTAATCTTGGTAAAGTAATTAATTTTTTACATTGTAATGGAAAAACATGAGAATTTTTATTAGTTAGGTTATTAAGGAATTAGCTTGAATGGTGTGTTTCAAATAGTTTTTTAAATAATTAGTGGCTATTTTTCTTTAGCAGTTATTCGAAATTATAACGGTCCATTTCTAAACCAACATATCATTCATTGAAGGTCAATCAGGATGTTATGCAAGGATGTTATGTCACATTCCATCCAGACGTAATAAATTGATTTACTTTCTGTGGTCATTATAGTGGTCATAAATTCAGTTGCAAAGGAATTGCAGGGAGATCAAAGAAGTTTCAGTTGATAGCCAATTATTCTGACAGCACAGTGTACAATTAGTTGAATTTTTGTTAACTTTCAACAAAAATACTTTTTGGATTTGGCATTGATACCTTACATTTCGACAGACAACTTAAATTGTAACTGGTCCTGGATAATAAATAATTGATGAAATTCAGATAATTAAGCCGAAGAAACAATTAACAGTTACTTTTTTATGAATAAGGCGATATGTTCATTTTTCCGTTTATAAAGGGTTTTTAATGCGAAGTAAAGCTCTAATAAAATGCATTAACCAATTACATTGCAGCTCAGCTAAAAGCATATTGCAATTGTACAGCTGTTCCATTATGTCCTACTATTAGGCGTGTTGTATTTTGCAAATTGAAAAAAAAATTAATGTATTTAAATGGATGTTTTATCAAGTAGTACCCTCATGTACTGTCATGGTTGCTACCAACAGGAAAAATCTGGTAATTTGAAGATCATAAAAGTAACTAACACGTTTGTAGTCACTTTCTATCACATTGAGCAATCATGACACCAGAAAGAACTGTCTATTTCTCCATTGATGCTGTATTTGTATATTGTATTGTTAAATTACATTTAAAGGTGAACTGACAAGGTTTTGTAACATACCCTGGAAAGCGTGCTGTTCTATAGAATTGATGCCAATAAAACGATTGGCGCAAACAAAACTTTTTTAAAAAATTTTTAAAAAAAGTTACGAGTAGTTAAAGAGGGCGTCATGGAAGGACGGTGTCACCGCGGTGGTGTCACAGTGTCCTGTTTTGGCAAAATTTGAATTTTCAGCCAATGAGGCCAAGTGTCTCTGCAGTTTCAGCGAATGGCACAGATTATCAATGGCGCTCCAGTGTACGTATCTCACAATATACTACTCAGTACACTCCACAGATATGAAACTAAATAATTAATATCTGTGGCAATAATGCTTCAAATTGTCTCAAATTTTCAGACAATGTTCCTAAATTAGTGGCAATCAAATACTAGTTTTTCAGGGTATGTTGCGAAACCTTGTTAGTTCACCTTTAAGGAAAGTCCCGAATAGTGGTCAATACTTCTCAGAGTAAAAACTCAAGGACTTTCAGTAATTCGAAAAATATTCCAAAAAATATATTACTAATTAATAACTATACCAGTGAAGTGAGTCATGCATATAAACTCCCCGTGCATATACGTACGTATAACCACCTTGGTATAACCAAATATTACACTCTTCCATAGAATATATTTGTTGAGATATACGTCAATGTAAATCTACGTCAATGTAATGGCGTTTATCTGCATGCCATTTTAACATAAATCCTTACTTAACATCTGTTCCAATATGGCGGGTAACTTTCATGTTGATTCGTAACTCGTGCATGAAAAACAATCACACGCAATGCTTATGCATATATGTCTATACAAGTATTTTTGGTCTATATAATAGCACATTAGAACTACATTCAGTCTACTACAAAACTACTTTAAGCAAAATCAAGATGCAGTTTGCAGTCGCATTCACTTTGGCAGCCTCCATTCTGATTATTCAGAGTGACTTTGGTTACAGTGTAAGTTATTAACTTTTTAGCAGAACCAATGAATACATTTTTAATCAATAATTTTGACACATACATGAAAACACAATTCCACAATTACACCATGTAATTTTTAAAAGTATATTCTGGATTTGCATACCCATATGCAGAACATCCAAAACTTTTTAGATTTCATGATCTTTCAAATAATTACTGAAATTTAGCTCAATAATAAAATATATTTTGGGATTAAACTTTTTTAATCCACAAGACTGTATAGGCTAGTTCACTAATTAAAACTATATGTGTACATAATATATACAACTTTTTCATCTACATAGCAACAAAGTTGTAACCCGGGTAAGATCTTACTAAATTGATTTATACAGAATACTGTATGTTGAAAAACTGTAATTATATTGAAAGATTTTTAACAACTTTTATGAAGATAATACTACCACTTCGCAAAGTACAACCACCACACCAGATACCACTACATCCACCACCACACCAAGTACCACCACCACACCAAGTACAACTAAATCCACCACACGTAATTGTACCCTTGCAGATCGACAGAAAGACAGGGGAGTTTGTGTAAGAAAAACTTAATTATGCAAATATTAGGTGATAAAAAATAGTTATTTGTATATTAACATCAAGATACTATATAAACATAGCATCCATATAGCTGTTGGCACGAGAGTTGAGACTCCACATGCTTAGGTTGTGACGTATGCTACTCTCTAAGCAGGGTGCTACCTGTACGATTCCTGGACTGGGTCGACTAGGTGTCACCCTGTTTAGAGAATAGCATACCTAAAAATCTAAGCATGCGGAGTCTCAACTCTCGTGCCAACTGCTATAACACAACGTATATTGATATTGTTGGCAGTCTGTTCAAACCCATATCCCTGTCCTTTCCCCATTTTCCATATAGTAAATTCACAAAGTTATTTGTAAACACTGTGCAGTTTTAGTATCGATATACCTATTTGAAAAATTGATATTGCGTTATAGAAGTCAGAACTTGTTTATATTTTAATTCAAATCAGAATTTATATATGTATTTTGCAATTCAAATTTAGAATTGTGCGTCTATACTTTTTTTCTGCAAACTGACTCCATGTTTACCACCACCTGCTGACTGTTGCAGATACATACGATCGTGTATGTATATTATGATATTTCCATAAAATAATCATGTAATATTCAATATTTCTGTGCTAATTTGTTTTTAATTGTCTTTGAAATTCAGGTGCCCTATTAGGTTTAATAGGTTAACCTTTCCTATATTTGGAAATGTTGGTGGTGGAAATAAATTAGACACAAAACTGGTAAAATATAATACATGCAGTTCACCCTGTTTGAATACCAGAACATACATCTATAGTTATTGTTTTCAGGAAAAGTGAAATGTTGCAACTACGGGACTGAAATATAGTTAATTTGCAATTTAGATTGTAGTAATTACCATGTCACTGAAAATTGTAACCTGATCTGCATAATAAAGTGGTTTTGGGAATATAATTTAAATTATGTATTTTAAATAATGACTAAATTATCAATTGTTGAATGTAAATGATAATTAATATTATTCTATAATTTTCCACTCGTCATTAGGTGATATGCGCATACAAAACATGTTGAACAGCTGTTTCATGTGTATCTATGATGCACAAATGTTCATACATCAATTCCATGTGAACATAATATTAAAATTAATTTGTAATGATGTGATTTGTATTGATTTTTATGTAATTTATGCAATTTTTGATAAAAGTGAATTTCCCTACCAATATATACCATAACTATATGGTATGTATGTACGCTATCCGGAAAGTATTAGCCGCATTTTAAAATTCAAAGCTGTTGTAATGCCAAATGTTAAATAACATAATGTTTAATATTCATATTAAAGTATCATTTAAAATTATTAGATTACATTTGAAATGGTTTTTGGCTCTAGGAAAAAATAACGTCCATAAAAGATCGTGTCACAGGTGCCGTCAGAACTCTCGCATTTTGTGCTTTATTATTTGGCGTTCAATAAATCAATTCTTATGGACAGTAAAAAGTTGTTCCCTTTACTGTCAATTGCTCATCACATATTTGAAGTAACCCACATGCCGTTTGACAAAGTTTGACAACTGAAATTAAGTCAAACTTGTAATAAACTTGCTAAATGCACAGGCGGCAACATGAACAAATTTTGCACTGCAGCAATTTATTCTAGGGCCAATGGGCAATTTAAAAAATACGGTAACATTTTAAAAAATAGTATCTAATGCACGTTAAACATTTTGTTGATTAACATTTGGCAATACAACAGCTTTGTATTTTTAAATAAAAAACGGCTAATACTTTCCGGATAGCTGACATAACATGAAATTTTCAATTCTAAGTTACAAGTGCAACAATGTGCAACTAACTTTTTGGCTGTGCCTCGTATACTGTTAAATATTATTGCACTTTATTATGCAGAATTAGTATGATGACATGCTCAATTGTTCGAATCGACCAATTAGAACTTGCCAAAAATTGCTCACTGCAGGTGTCCACTGTTTTGTGAAACTGCTAGTGTATTGGTATTTGGGTATGTGACTTCAGGAGATCAATGTTGGTCATTTTGTCGCCCCGTTTGACTGAATGGTCGCTGAAGTGTATAGGCAGTCAGACCCCAGACCCTCTCCCTAATTGATAAAAGGGAGAAAATAGAAAAGGAGGCTGTAATCCGATTGTAGGAGAAAGAGGGGCAAAAAGTGACATGGTGACGTCACCGATGCAAATGCTAATTTCAAGACGTTACCAATGGCAACCATTATACACCCCCCACCTCCCTTTATATCGATGACTCATACGTATGCTAGAACTAGCTATTGAACCGCGCCCTCTGGTGGCACGGATGCCGAGACTCGTGATGGGGAATTGATAATTTGACATGGAAGTTGAGGTCGATGTTCCATTTTTAGCCTGGTGGCTTGGGATATTTCGATATGACACGTGTATGGAACTGGTAGACAAAGATAACTTAAAATGGATGCCGAAGGGTTAAAGGGCATTTAGTATGAAATTGGCAATCAATTAGGAACAGAGCCAACTGATGCTGTAATTGTTTTTGCCTGAGGTGCCATCATGAATATTGGACGACCTGGCATCAAATAATTACGTTGTTTTTTCATGATCAATGATCACTTTTTATGGAAGAGTTGAGTGCATGTTACACGAGAGGTGATGAAACTGCATATGGTGGTAAATTGCCAGGTGGAGCTACTAAACCTTAAAACGAAGATGGTTGTAGCGAGAAGTTGTGACGCTGCTCTTCAGCTAAGTGTTTTTGCCTAAGCTGCACTCTGTTGTACGTTGGATATTAAATCAGTTGTATCTACTGCGCTGCACTATAGTTACCATTGTTCCACGTTTGGCCCCGCCCACTAAACCGATGCTCTACCTTAAGTGTGAATTGCTCCTCTCAACATTATAAAGTGACTGACATTCCGTTTGACAGTTTATACGATGTCAAACTGGTAATAACCTTAGTACACTTGCGGCGACATGGAAGTGCCTTAGCACTGCTGTAATTTTTCCTAGGGCCAAAAACACTTTCACATATAAGGTAATATTTTTAAAAAATAGTTTAAGGTGCATGTTAAACGTTTTGTTAATTAACATTTAACATTACAGCAGATTATTATTTTAAAATAAAGAACGGCTATTACTTTCCGGATAGCCCTAGTATAGCTGTGCAGCAGTATATCAAATTTGTAGCAGCAAAAATAGTTTTAAATTCACACAATACTAACAAAACTTGTTTTTATTACTAATCTCGCCTTTTTTGTAAACTTTTTAAGTAATTTTTATTTTTACATATATTTCATTTTACCACTTTATATCCAAATAAATAAAATAGAAAATTTTCAGTCCACTTTCATGCATTTGCTTCATTCGTATTTTTAAACTGCCAAAATGGTCGCTTAAAATAATGGAACGCCTTTTTATAATGCACTCAACCATTTGGCAAATTACCTATTATTAAATATAATTTTAAAAAAGGTCAGGTATTTTAATATTTTTTGTTCGGCGCGACTTTGATAAATTATTTGGACGTTGGTAGTGAGTCAGGTTAATTAATCCTCGCCTTAATGAACTCAAGAATTTGATTTTTTTTCTTTCTCGCTACATATTATACGTCGTGTGGGGTCAACCATTTCTGATTTGCCACCTGGAAATAAAAAGAGGATTTATATAGTAGTGAAGACACGGTTTATTAGTGCAGCTTGTTTTTCACTCGTGCGCTACAAGATTTTATGCACTGATTGAACTGATCCGGATCGAAACAAGAGAAAAAAGAGCTGAACCATCTCTTAGATGAACAAAAAGTGCTGGTGATTGGTGTCTTCTGAGCAAAATCGAAGAAAGAGGGAAGGGAGTTGCAACTCCTTTGTGTCTTTCTATAATTGTCCTCGATTCCCACAGGGGCTGCAAATGAAGAATGAATGCTAGACACTAATTACACGCACTACTCCTCTCCCAAATAAGATATGCCCAATTTTGGAAATTAACAAACTGTCAAGACGTTCGCTTTGTACATCTTCGGTCGCAATACAATTCTGTTACGTATGGATTGTCAATATCCCCACTATCAACTGTATATAGTCTGAGATATTTTTTATATTTTCCAGCTCGTGATTGAGACTGAAATTAAATTAGGTCCCCTTAGGAAATACACATTGGCAAGCATGGGGCAAAGTGAAACAAGTTCTGTAACTCTGAAACTACTGTGGTTTCAACGAAAGATTGAGCCAGGAGGGCGGAGTCATGTCTGAGCTGACCCATTTCAAAGGGGTGCACG
>JAQFZQ010003336.1:0-11006 GCA_034696005.1 Glomeris marginata | reverse complement strand
AATATGACCACGTTCGGCCTTCGTCGCCGCCCCATAGGGTGAGCGATCCAGTCAACCTATACAGTTCATATCATTGCATGCAACACATTACAATAAATTTGCCTCAATCACATAATTTTGCCAAGAAATTATTCTAAACACTAAAACATTAAATTATGTAATTATTTCCGGATATTATACTCGGCTATCTTTATCAAGATTCTGTGAATAAATAGAAATTGATAAGAGAAATCTGAAAAAATGGAAATACTTTGAATTAAAGACTGTAGGTATTTAATTAAATATAAATATTATGCTTATTATAGCCAATTCTAAATATTAACTGTATCTGGTAATATATCTAAGAATGGATAGTATATTTATTAATTTATGTCATTTTATTATGCATATTCTGCATGCATGTTACCAAATATAGGTGTATGATATACAGGAAAAATTTATGCTTGTTGGCAAATAAGGAACATATCGAGTTGTTTTCATGAAATATGAAGCGAATAGTGAGAGAGAGCGAGAGGGGTGTGATTTATTGCAAGTGGTCTCCATAATGCAGCTAAAGCCGATGAAACTGTGTAAGGTAATGGAGAGTATTTGCAAGCTCGTTGGGGATTGCTTGGCTGCACCCAACACCATCACCATGATGGCATTCACCAATCGATTCATGCACCGGCCCCACCAACAAAAATCCCATTCATGACCATTTTATTCGCATCCAATCACATCAAAGTCCATGCATATATATTCTGCCCCCTCCACACACAAAAAACGACTTCTGAAATGGCACCCAAATCGATATTATACCTACTAAAATGCCGAGTCAAACAAGAATACATCTTTGAACATATGCCAATATAGTATATGTTCAAATATGTAAGTAGTATACATATACAGGGTGGTGCAAAAGTCTGTTGAAATTGTTAGTAACTTGGTCAGGAAGTGTTGGACAACAGAAATGGTGGCATTTAGTTTGGTAACATGGTGAGGACTGTCCACTAATGGTCACATGTGACCTTGAACCAACCTATTAAGGTCATTTAAAACTTAACTGCTATCTTTGAGGGTAGGAGGTTTGAATTCAAAAAGATGTCACCATCATATAGTTATTCACAAACAGACATGCTTTTGGTTCACCTAGCATTGCCACCAGGTGGAGGTTCCTTTAGTCAAATAATGGTGTGCTATATGTCAGGTGGTTAGCAGTCCCCTGTTGTGTGAAAACATTCAAAAGCAGCATTATAGGTTTGTCCACTAGCACCTGGTGGTGTAAGCAATGTACTCTTGCAAAACTGTATACACCATTATAGCAACACTTTACATCATCATGAATATACAGTACGTACATTACATTGATGATTAATATTTTGTGGGGAAAACAGTTTCTGCATTTAATTTTCTGTAAAGTATATGCAATTGTGTGAACTGGTGGCATGTGGCCTACAACTAAATGTATTATTAAGTAACATTTTCATACAGCTGCATTATTACAAATAATACAATCATTATTTTGGGAGTTGACACTATAGCCTACATCTTCCACGTTTCTGTGTATAGTACTATCCCAATATAGTATCCATTCAATTTGCATTGCCAGCTATCCCTTTTGCTACACAAAGTTTCTTAAATGCTAATCTCATTGTCCACTAATTACATGGTAGTTGTATAGGTCATGTGGATCAAGTTGCCCCCTTGCTGCTAAATTGATTTAATCCGATTAGTGCAAAATCCTTTGGCAACAGCTGCAAATGTGATTTACTCTCAGCTATAGTTCATCTGCCCTAAGGAAGTTGCAACTTTAAACACTATGTACGTGTATATAATAATTCTGTCCCAAATGTATTTTAGTATTTCTCAGCAATAAATAATAAATAAAATGTATTAAATTAGTGACGACATAATTAATTAGATCATCCATTGATTCATATTATTAGTTGTAACCTTTTTGCTATTCCGTTATTTGGCTTATTTATTGCACAGCATCACCTAATAATAAATTAACTTTTGGACAAGATTAATATACAGAAGAACTTGTATAATTTAATACCCTAGAGATCAAGAGTCAAGACATTAATATATCCAAGTTTTGGTTATTTTAATTTAGCCATAAATCAGAATCTAGAATAACAGTTTATTTTGCTAACTTACAGTTAATTTAGGTTATTAATTTTCCAGCTATATTTCATTTTTATCTTTTCAACAATGTTTTGCAATGCAGGAAATGTGGCACAAAAAGCTAGAATTTTGTTTTGCAAAATATTTTGTATTAATATGATGGGATAACATGGATGAAAATTGTAAATATATAATAAATATAGCAGATGTGTAATTTGTGTATATCGGATATTTATCAGGAACATTTTTGGAGGTAGGAAGTGTTTATTGCACTCGGATGCTGTATATTATTACATGGAAAGGAGCAGAGTAAATCGATCGCTTTTGTGGATCAAGCTGTGCTTTAAGTCATTCCCTGTCCCACAAGTCCCCCCCCCCCATTGCGACAGTCCTTGCCCAAAGTAATTTGCATACTTGACAGCCAAGATGCTATTACCTCTTGATTTATCCATTCGCAATTGTATCTGGTGTACACAGAAGCGAGAGGGATAAACATCTTGTGCAATATGTGCCACACACAATATTAAATTCCAATATTGTCAAACATTCCATTCCTTCAAGTCCCAGTGTGAATCTAATAAACGTCCACTGTTATATTAGTTATATTTAGGTAACTTACACAGTTTTGTAAGGTACCCTGAAACTTAACCTGCATGAAGAAAACCAATGAAGTAATTGTAACATTAATAACTCTGTGGAACATAGAAAATAGGAGATTGACTAGCATATATAGGTGAACCTCCTGAATTAATTACCCCATCAAACTTCCAAGTTCTAATAATTGTTGTACTAATTTCCATAGATATTTGTTGCAACACTTGCTTTCTTCATGATTTTTCTTCATATAGGTTAAGTTTCAGGGTACCTTTAAAAAACCATGTTAATTCAAACTTTAAATTATATTGTTCTTATTATTTTATAATATAAGCATTTGGACTTGGGAAAACAATGTTAAAGTTTGGTTTAAAAGTTCTATGTTTATGTATCACTTCATGTTTGTTTTATTCTCATGTAGCTTTAAAAACAGTGATATGTATTATGAATTTTTTTGTTTTTTTTATTATATTTCATGTAAATGGCAATTGGGGGCAACTAAAAAAATGATAACTATAATATTATGCCTTGCAGTGGTCTATAAAGTTTTCCATGGGTGGCATTATTTCTTGCATCTCAAACAACCCAAGGGTTTAAATAATGGGCATAAATTATACTTTTTTTCAGATACAATAGTAAGCTGTATATACACTTTTTCAAAACATTTCGTGCATGATACAATTTTTTATTTATTTATTTGCCTTGCCATTTTTTATATGAAAGTAGAAAAATAATTGCTATATTGCATTACCTCACTTGTCTCTTATTACTCTATACGTTTCAAAACAGCAAAAAATTCTACAAATGTGATATGATACTATAAAAAGACAGCAGTGAACATTAAAAAAATAAAGAAAGAAGTTCAGGGTTGCCATTTATACTTTTGTATTTTTGAATTATTATGTGATAGTCTCTTATTCCTTATTTTTAATTGAATTACCTATTTTACACGGACCTTTGTAACAACTCATGAATAGGTTTTTCTATAAGCTCACACAAAGCCACATTGACAAACAGCCCCATGACCCCCATTGGCCCTTCAACAGCATCAAGCACTGCCATTGCTTCATTTCCCATAAAGCCCCAACAGTCTACTGGCCATAGCCAAATGTCTGGTGGGCGTTGCCATGAAAAATCACACCTACTGGTGCTTGTCCTCAGTCCATAAGAACTATGTTGATATAGGCTACTATTTGTGCAAAATTTCAATAGGTAAACTGAGAAATTGGACACTTGTGTTCGCCTCGTCACTTTGCCCCATCAATACATGCAACATGCATGTAGTTTCCATTTTAAAAGGCTAATAGGGTAACATGATGCCAACTTTGATCTTCTTGATATGGCAACATGCGAATAATAACCAACCGAGTGGAGTTGCTGCTATAGCAGGAGCGTCATTCCACTTGGCTCATTGCCAGCAATGGCGTCTCGTATTAAATATCACTGATTCTAGAGATTCTGTCCTTGTCCCTCATACATTGAACTTTACATGGCATTTTCACATGTCCTAATGCTAATGACGTTTTTCTGCAAGTTCCATAATGAAATTACGAGAGGGTAGGTGTGCCATCTGCCATTAGCTTACAGCCATCTGTAAACTATGTCTGCCAATATTAATAGAACTTATTCACGATCAACTGCGCATGTCTGGAAGTTGGGAGTGGTATACTGCGTCTCAGTCCAAGGTAGCTGAAAGAAACTAGCCGCAATGCCTGCTCAGCTGAAAGAGTAGTGCCATGCATTTTTGTTCTGGAAAATGCTGAAAGCTGTTCAAAAAGTTTGTTTTATGTTTGGTACTTTAAATCAGTAATAAAAGTATGTTTATTGTGCTCAGAACAAATAGAAGCGCCGGGCAATTTCAGCAGTAACTTTCAGCAATTTCTACAGATGTAGTTTACGGACAACCCCTTGCATAGGTACATTGGGGTGATTACTCGTATGGCCCAATGCATGCGAAACACTGCCATATAATATGCATCACATCATCAGCCATGTATTATTGGCATATACGAGTACCCTAGCTTACGTACCCATGCGTGCCCTATGCATGCAGTGTGTCGTCAACGAATAGGACCCATACGTCTCAATATTCTCATTCATTGCAGTATGGCGTTTGTTCTATTTGGCCCTGTTGTGATGGCGATGTGGGCCAATGATTTCCTATAAACTTGGCGTCAGGCAAAAGGTCTATGAGCCAGAGGGTGTCACCATACTCATGAGAAAAAGGTCCTTTCTTTTCCCCTCGTGCTCCTATATATACATGCACACACATCCATTTTCCTTTTGAGACACCGCACGCACACCATACTTTGCACTTTTCGCTTCATGGAACACCTCTAAGGGAACAGTATACACTGTATATACACAAACTATATTCTTCTGATAATATATACGAGTGCAATGATATGAAAAAGCATGTGATATGCGAGCAGGCATTAAACGCCGTTGAAGAGTTTGGGGGCCTCATAGGCGTGCCATACATGTCATGTGCCTATATTAACTCTTCACTTTCGCTTTTTCTTTCACCATATTATGGAGTATGTCAGGTAGCTATATAGGCAGGTCAGAAAGTGTAAAAAGGAGGAGTTTGGGAGAAAGCAGCTAGGGACTATATCGGTGCGCGGAAGAAGGATCTGTTGTTGCAGATCAACGTGCTCTTCCGCTTCGTTGGACCGTAAGGAAAGATACGCTTCTTCCAGAAAAGGTGCATGTCACGACCGAGACAACAGGGCAAAAAAAATACATTCACCAAGTCCTCTTTTCTCGGATCATGTTCCGAGCAATAATCTCCAAACACTGGCAGCCATTAGGAACGGGGTGTCCCAGTAGTGGTTGAGCACCTTGTCGCATTATATCTATCTGCCTTTATATACCCAGTTATACAGTATAAATAGGAACATGGCTGGGGAAGAATATCCCAGGTTCATTTATGTCAAAATTCAATACAGTTAAACTCGGTTATAATGCCATGTTTGGGATCACTAATTCACGCTGTTATAAGCGAGCGTAAAGCCAGCATGGTACTCAGTTCACAGTTTTCACTAGTGAAGAGCGAATATGGTGGGCCAACAGTGCCAAAAAACTCGACATATTTCATTCATGTGAAGAGAAACATTTAGTTGAAGTTATAGTATGAAAAACACTGGGGAAATGTAGATGGTGAAAAATGTTTAGTTAACGTGAGTCGGCACTGTTGGCCCACCATATTCGCACTCAACGAGGAACTGCTATATTAGTGCAGTCTGTCAAAGATATGTCTTCATTCATTCATATAGAGGGATTGTAGATTTTCCATATGCGTGCAAAATGGCCGTGACCGAGCATTTTTCGCTTTGTGAATTTGGCACAATTTCCATGTATAGCAGATGCGATTCTATTCAAGTTTGGTGTTTATATGGAGCTGTCCAGAAGTGGCTTTCCTATATGGTTTTGCATCACACCTATAGATGGACTGCCAGCAAGAAGTCTTTCAACACAGGCCTTCTTAAAGTACACTGGTGACAATGCAGACCCTCTCCACAGTTCCCCTTGGCCAAATACCCCACATTGAGTTCTCAAGGGCCACTTTTAATAGACCCAGCACTTCATATTCGGTTCGTTGCATATCCCCCCCCTCCCCCCTCTTGCCCTTTTAACATACATTCGACAACAATCGGGCGCCATTTTGATTCCTCTTGATTTCTACCGGTTAAACATAGATAATTTACTTATTTAAAACACAACAAAAGATTTGCTTCGAATTAGTTCAACTGTTAATGGGAACACCTTTTGATAAGGCATTATAAAAATAAATTGGTACAAAGTCAAATACTTGATATCTTGAGTACAACTTCATAATTCATAAAATAAATATATACTATTAATTCACAAATGAAAACTTCCATAAAATTTAATAAGCTTCCAACACAGCTATTTGTCGTATACAGTGAAGTAAGGTGGTCAATTACTTATGCTAATATCCATTGGGGTGATCATTTGTTTAATTGGAAGTTAATGTTTAAGTGCAATAAGTCACAATTTAATGAACATTAATTGGCATATATTATTTATAGAAAATCAGATGGCAACTACCCTGGGAGAAATGTAATCCACAATTTAAAAGCATACAATAGGATGTGTTGTGGACATATATAATTCAAGGGAAATTCTTGAGTTGAGGGGGGTACTTCATGAGTTAAGTTACACCTTTTAATAAATGCTTTAGACGATGTCAGACGGTATTCTAGAAATGTAGGCTTTGTGATTTTATTCTGTGCATAGCCTAGGTCGGCGCCACTGGCACTCAGGGGTGCCCTTTGCTCTTCAAAAGGACCTCTCCATCGTCTTGCCAATGATCTCTAGCACACACAATGGCTTGAAAGCGAGCAAAGTGTCACAAGTGGCGCCCGCCACTCACACTCAACAACAATGCCTGGCTACCAGAAAGAAAAGCCTCAAAGAAAAATGCTTAATAGTGTCCATTTTGCTTTTTCCCTCAAGTTTCCCCTATTTTACGCCACACTGCTTATGTGCCTTAAGCGGTCACCAATACCTCCATTAAACAGGATAACTTATAATGTTGTAACTCTTTTTCTTCTGTTTTCAGCTACACCTTGAGAGGAAAGATCAGGGACAGCTTTGGAAAGACCAGACTCACATTTGAGTTGGAAGTTTGCATTGTTCCGAAACTTGAAGTTATTGGTATTCGTCGCAAAAGACTCACAGGGGATGCTTGGCATTACAAGAAAGTCTGCGAAGAGGTCCTAGCAATGACTGCCTTCTGAAACATACTCAATAATGCTTTTGTTCTGTACCATATTGGAATTCTAATGATAAACGAACTATAAACTAACCCAAATCGTAAAGAGGGATATCAAGAAACTAATATCTATATGGTTGTTTTGTATAGCATAACAGTTTTTGGCAGCAATATTATTAACTTCCATGATGGTATTTCATTTCAATAAATATTCTCACTTTTTATTTAGGTAGTAATAAGTTTAATAATAGCAGGCTGGGAAGTGGCAAACGCATTGAAATAAAAGGAAATATAGGAATATTATCCTAGAAATATAGGAATTTATAGGATTGAATTATGTAAAATATAGGTAAAATATAGGAACCCGAATTACATCAAAAGTCATTTTTCATAGGATGGGCACATCAACTACTGCTCACTGTATAAAATATTGTGTTCCTTTAATTTCATGAATGAGTAGAATATGTAGAACAACAAACTATTATTAATATTGATTCACAAAAGTTATAGCGATTTAAAGTGAGAGTAGCGCAATTAGGAAAATAAGTAAGTGCTGCTTGCCTGTCTATTTCAAAGTGAAAAGGGTCTTAAGGTTACTAATAAAAGATAATTCAGCAGTCGAGTTCTTTGTTATAAATTCACCATGTGCTTGCACCGTTTGCTACAAAAAGCTTGGTCTAATGCTACAGGGCCTTCTCTCCTTCTGGCTATTGGCTCACGCGGCTATTGGCTCACGCCAGAAAAACCACGTAGTCGTTTGGTATTTTACAACACTATAAAATTTTAACATCCTTATTGAAAAAGTAGGTAAAATATAGGAATTTTCCAAAAAAGAGTTAAATTATTCCTACCATCATAAAAATATAGGAAATATAGGAACACTTCCCAGCCTGGAACAGTTCGCTTCGCAGCCTCCAACGAAAGTCGAAACCGGTAAATCCTGTCCCGTGACAGCTGGATCGATTATGGGTAGTGATTCGGAATCCTGAGGACTTTTCCAATAAGACTGTGTCTGTTTTATGCTATTTGAGGCACTCCAATGCCCTTTTTTTGCGCGCCTAAACAATGACAGCTAAATGCAATCAAGTTTCACTTTGAATGCCTCCACTAAAAGTCGAATATCTCCTAAACCGTGATAGCAGTGTCAATTCCGAAGACAGATTCGTAATCCTGAGGAGTTTTCCAATAAGACGGTGTCGGTTTTATGCAGGTTGAGGCACTCCGATGCCCTTTTTTTCGCGCCTAAACAATGACAGCTAAATGCAATCAAGTTTCACTTTGAATGCCTCCACTAAAAGTCGAGTATCTCCTAAACCATGATAGCTTTTTGCAATTCCGAATTTAGATTCGGAATCCTGAGGATTTTTCCTATAAGAAAATCTTGGTTTTGTATAGATGGGAGCATCCTAAACGCTTCGTTTCGCATGGCAAAGCTTAAAAATGGATCATTTCTAAAACGGAAGATGGCCTAATGCTCTACAGATTATTGCGCATCTATATGCAAATTTCCATCCAATCCAGGGACAATTTTCACTACGTACTTGTCGAAACCACGGCTGAATTTACGTTTACTAACACATTCGTTAATATGAACATAAATAACTCACAATTAACGAAACAATAATTATAAAATAATATACACTTACAGTGCCGGTGTCAGAAACGAGGAAGTTGAACTTTACGAAGACCGCGGACTTGCGAAGAACTTTCTTCGTGGGACCGAACAGCCGCGCCGCTTTATCAGGACACCTATGTAATGTTTTCCAATTGATTTCAGATTAAAATACTACTGCAAGCTGAGGAACAAATAATATACAGTGACTACACTAATTTAAAATATATATTGTAATTTTAGTACAATATCGTTTCACATAAATCTTTTTATAGGAGGTTAATTAATAAAATTTGTTAATTTCAATGTATTATCTTGGTATTATACACTGTATTTCTGAAATACTTAACAGTTTATGATACTGAATGGTAATAAGTTACTTACAAGGAAATAATTTACTTACAAGGAAATAATTGAGACTGTTGTATGGTAGCAAACCCATGCTGGCTATTCCCACAGTTTTCAAAGATTCCTACAAAAAAGTAAAAACAACATGGCAAATTAGGATAATAAACAACATTTCACTGCTTTATTACCGATTGTATTCGTTCACTGCTTAAATTCTGCGGCATTTTTCGTTTTATATTCCGATTTCTATCTACAATTCATCTCATCAAACTGTGAACTGCGCCGTGCAATAAGCCTAAATACAGTTTACAACACTCTCACAAGACAATGTAACCGTGGACCGTAACGCCACGAGCCAATCGGAAAGCGTGACGTCACCCGTTACAAAAAATCCAAACCATCACAGACTAAACTGTGCTTTCAAGTAACATTTATTAACACGGTACAAAATTGCAGTTACATGCTGTCAGGTGGAAATTTTCATACAAATATTTGATTGTTTGCAACATTTGTTAAGAGCCCATCATACATTTTAGTATTATGGCACTTGTGACATAATCTGTTATTGATGTTACTTTTTCTATGCTAAGAAAGAACTTCACGTGTAAAATAATATTTGAAAGGAAATAATTTAAAATGCTAAATGTTTTATTAATTAACATTTGATATTTGAACAGCTTTGCATTTTGATGTGAGTGTTTTACTTCGTATTCCATCAAAGTTCCCTCAATATTCTCGATATCCTTTGCCAAATCTTCTACAGGTTTATGTAGCTTTTTAATTCAGTTGTGCTATGACCTTCACGCCAATTTTCCTAAAAATGTAAAATCTTCAAACCTGGCCATAATATGTTTACACAGGATACATTTCCTACGAGTCTACATATGATTTCAAAGATCCACATAGAACAATTTCAATTGGTGCACATATTCAATGCGTACTGAGATGGCAGAACAATGCTGAGAATTTTTGAACTGACAAATTCTTTGTCGAGTAATGCGAGGGAAACGAATCCAAGAATACTAGATATCATTCAATATTTACATGTCAATTATTAATTATATATCACCAAACTAAGAAGCATACTGCAATAAAAAACATCTACTGTCACATTCATTGAACTCTAGCGTAACTATTTATTGCAAAACAAGGACATTTTTTGTTTTCCCAAATGAGCTGCATGTTCAATTTTTGCATTTCTAACAGTGCCCTATGACGAATTATCTAAATGAAAATCGGTGCAGGTCAAAAATAACTGCATTAAAAAATGGAAAGATCTTCCACTTGAAGATCAAAGGAATGCTCAAACTCGGAAGCAGACATTGGCTGAGCATTTCCGAATAAGCCATCGACAAGATGTAGACCGAATCGGTTATTATCGATCTGTCACACAACAGCTTCCGGTTGAACTGTTCAAAAAACCTTGAAATTCTAACATATTGATGATATTGAAGAAACTGAGACAAAGAAACGATGCTGTAAGTAACAGCATGATATGAAGTATATAATTCGATGGTTGATTTGTTTGTATACTAGCGGCCCGAAGCCCCATCACCCGATTCATGGTTAAACTAGCCACTGAACTACCTGCCTACCTGCTAGAAGGGG
>JAQFZQ010003335.1:0-11006 GCA_034696005.1 Glomeris marginata | reverse complement strand
GCGCTAACAACGCAACTCACTTCCATCAACAGGCATATACGATAGTGGCAGACTCTCTTCTTTCATCCACTCTTGGTTTTACCAATCAGCTGATTTTGAATGCAAAACAAGACTGGCTACAAATGCAAATGAGCACAACTCATGCATTAGGAATTTTTATTGTGCCATATAGCATATAAGAACGGCTTTACCGGATCATGTAAATAAAGCTGTCATTATGTGGCATATAAAAGTCAGCCAAGTCACCACCAATCAGATTTTTGCCTTCCTGATTCTTACATTTTCAACTGCACAATATTGCAAATCACTCTAAAATGTGAAGTATGGGGAATGTATGGAAGAATCTTAGCTAAAGAGGCTAAAGTAATATGAAACGATCCACAATTATAAGGCACAATGTAACAATAATAAACAGTTTTAATTAATTTTGCAATTAAAAATTTGTTATTAATTTCTAAAGCATGGAGCACTATAGAAGTATGGCATATGTATAATTGAAATTCCTAAACATCAAGATTTTCAATAATCGCCCATTGTGATGTCACCATAGACATTTCACTACCGGGATAGGGTACCCATGCAAGCAACAACGTATCAAAATAGATGGAGGTCACCGATCCTGAACATGATCATTATAACATTTTCCGAGGTGATTTCACCTGAGAAAATCGCATTGGCGTCTACATCACTAATGACGTCACTACTAAAATCGCCTGACCTCAATTCGTGAGACAGCATACTATAGTAGCCCATTGTACGTCAATGGAGATAACCGAAAACTCAAATTGCGTTCTCTTTTTATAAAGGCTTAATAATAATTTAAAACCCCAAAAGCGAATTGTGAAAATCGCATTATAATAATATTCCTATATATTTTCAATAAGTCGTCATCATCCATGACAAGAAAAATTATAACGAATTTATTTGGTGTAAGAAAGACACTTAATAGGAAAAAATAAAAACTTTTGCTGCGTAGTTCCGTATTACGTAATCAAGACGTAATGACAAAATAATTATTTTCGAAAAGGAAATTGTTAATTTCCATCCATCAACAATATGCATCAACACGATTGAAATGATTGAAAGAAAACAGGACATTACTCCATATAAAAATGTGTAAGATACGCAATATTATTCTGGGAATACTACAAAATTATATTGGATAACGAGCAGCTGGCAACACGGGAAAATTCCGCGTCAATCGTCTGCCTACAGATTTTTTATTCTCTCCGAACGCCTATAATTATTTTCATATAAACTCACTCGTAAAATGTAATCGACTAGCTTTTCTAAATACTATTTATAAATCACGTATATTGGTGATATTTTTGAGACCTGTCTACAATAAGAAAATATTTAAGAAAAACACAAACGGCTCGGCGTCAGCGATCGATAAATTGCGCACATATGCGAAAAGCGACGAAAACGCAGCGCACATTTTACCTGATATCCCTTATAAATTCCCGCTCGTATTGCTCGTAATCACGCTTCGAAGAAACATGTAACTTCTCTAGAGTGGCAGATATTTTCTCGTAGCCTCTGGAAGATGTTAAAATGCGCTCCATGGTTGGCGATGAGAGCGATTTGTTGAGTCGGTTCGATTCGAAATTCGCCAACACAATGCTCGCTTAGCGCCTCTGCACTATAAACTACACCTCGCCTCGATGGCTGAATCTGATCACAAATGTTGCGAAACAACTGCTCTTACCTTGAGGGAAAGCCGCACTGACGCCGTCCAATGCAAACCGGTCAGGTGACACTGGAAATTGTGACGATGTAAACAAACGTGATCTCCAAGAGACTCAAGTTGAAGAACGATGTTGAAAACGGTACTGCCACGAAACGTCACAAGACGGCGCCCTATTAGTTTTCGCCAACAGCGCCCCTAGCGGATTCAATAAAAAATGCAGCATTTTCTAATTATAATCATTAAAAAAATAACTGGCGGATAAAGTCAATGATCACTATAAACAGCAAACATTTTATTGATGTGTTTCAGCTTAGAGAAAACAGATGCCAAGGTACAAATATGAGGAATAGTTCAAATGAAGGGGTGGTTATGTTTAACTTGCACCTGTGCGTCTGAGCCAAGTGTTGCTAAAAAGTACATCATCCACCCCTTCATTTGGACTATTCCTCACCTTAGGCTTCTGACTTCATCACTGGGTGTTATATCAAGAGTGGATGTATAAAAAACAAGTGGGAAAATGTGTGCATGGTGTCATTTAAACATTTATCTCTGAAATAATGGTGATGAAATTTAAAATGAAAAAAAAAAGCAGCCTGGCAGGATTTCAAAAGTATTTTACCTTGATCTGAATGTAAAAATGCTCGCATGGTGTAGTAAAAAATTGTAAACAAAACATGTACAGTGCCAACAGTACTACACAAAAAGTCATATAGCCTATATATAATTATTTACACTTTAAATTTTTTAATGGAACTCCAGTATAGGAAGAAAGAATGTATGGTAATAGAAGTTGTAAATATGCACTCCCCATTGTCCCAAACATGTTCTTCTGCTCATTAGCACTTGAGGGAAACACTTCTTGGCAACTGAATTTTGTTGTGTTTAATATATGAACAAAGAAAAATAGAGCTTATAAGTAAAACAACAGTAAACGGGGTCATCAAACACTCTGTATTTAAATAGGTATAAAACTTAATTAGAGCGATATAATGTGCATGTCTTCTCAATATTTTGCTGGCATAGCTACAAGCAGAGCCACCTTACTATACGATTCCTTTTGCTACCTTGACAATATCCTTTGTTCTCTAGAAAGCAGAATTAAGCCCGTGGAGGCAAGAATTTTTTTGCATGCAGTGAACGTTATTTGATTAAAAAAAAAACACATGTTACCATTGATTGGTATGCTTTACAGTAGGGTATCATTTGCAAATAATTATTTGTCTACTATTTGTTGATTTTGATATGCACTGTATGTAGGCTTCACCTATGAAAGATTGATAAACAATGCTTTCAAAGTGGGCTTTTCCTGATGGCAGACCCACAGCAGGATGAGACCTTCCCAAATTTTTTGTACAATTTTTGAAATTTTGGCATGTATTGTTTGCCCATCATATAAACTGTCTCGACATTTGTTGAAATGCACAGTATCGATCATATGACAAACAAATTGCTCATAATTATTTTTCAGGTGAACGACATTATTATTTTAAGCCATATAACTTTACAGTGCTTTATTTATTTATATATATAATTAAGCTATATAGGCACTCGAATGAATAAAGCATTCTGTTACTGTGTAACAAAACAAAAGTTTGGAATTAATTTTACTATTGTATACCATGCTATATAATGGTAAAATTCAAGTATATAACTTTAACAAAACCACACAGAAAAGTTTTTCCATCTTGAATGAACCAGAAACCTCATCAGATATTCCATGTTACCTTGATACATTCATTTCCTTCATTCCATTGCCAATACCAATCATTTCAATGAAAGACAAGGTAATCGAAAATAATATTTGTTCACACAAAGCAAAATGCGCAAGGTTGACTTAAATTTAAACGTCCTACACCATTTGAATTATTTATACAGTAAGATATTTACATTATGTGGGAAAGTCAACATCTTGCAAAACGTGATTCCCATCTTGCCCCTCCCCCCAACATCTGGTGAATGAAATATGAATATAACAAGATGACCAATAAATACTTCAAAGAAATATATTTCGGATTAAATTGTTGCACTTTTTTCTGTGCTCTCTGCACAGATAGTGGAATTTAATTGGGAAAGTATGACCTTCAGTTTTTTTTTCTATGAAGCAGGTGGCCCCGCATTGATTCGTAACAAGGTTGAAGAGTATCTACAATTGTATAAAAATTCCTTGTAAAACGTTTGACATAGAAGTTTCTGTACATTTATTTATTTATTTTGGTATTTATACAGTGATATATACAGTAGTGTGCAAATTAATTGGGACACTGCCATTTTTCCATCAAAACATTTGTTTATTGATTAAAAATAGCAGTGTCTATTCAATACATATAATATGTCCACCTTTTGCTTTGATATCACATTTGACACATTTTGGCATAGGATCTACAAGTTTGGGGCATAGTTGCTGGATTTTAGGATTATTGAACCATAAATTATTTATAGCATAATTTTATTGTTTTTTGGTTGTACAGTCAACCTTCTGTATCTTTATTTTCATTATCCCCCAAAACTTTTCGACGGGATTCAAGTCAGGGGAATTGCCAAGCCATTTCAACATGCAGACATTGCATGCATTCAGGAATGCCTGTGCTTTCTTGGATATGGCACAAGATCTTGCTGAAAAATTCCATCCATGGAAATGTTTCTTTCAGTGTTGGAAGCAATGTTTGCTCCAAAACTGTTCATCATTCAATGAATGGTTAGCATATGTGTTCCAGTATCAAAGCACCCTGTTATATAACCTTTGGGTGATATTTAGCCACTTGTATATGCAGAATTCAATACTAAGGAGGAAATACTGAGAAATATTAAATGTCCAAATTAATTTGCACAATTAATTTTCAGCAAGATCTTGTGCCATATGCAAAAAAGCACAGGCATTCCTGAATGCATGCAATGTCTGCATGTTGAAATGGCCTGGCAATTCCCCTGACTTGAATCCCATCGAAAAGTTTTGGGGGATAATGAAAATAAAGATACAGAAGATTGACTGTACAACCAAAAAACAATAAAATTATGCTGTAAATAATTTATGGTTTAATAATCCTAAAATCCAGCAACTGTGCCCTAAACTTGTAGATCCTATGCCAAAATGTGTCAAATGTGTTATCAAAGCAAAAGGTGGACATATTATATGTATTGAATAGACACTGCTATTTTTAATCAATAAACAAATGTTTTGATGGAAAAATGGCAGTGTCCCAATTAATTTGCACACTACTGTAGTTCCTGAAATTCTCTGACAATGAATGTTCGATAATTTGCCATGCATTATCGAAAATTTATGAATATATATACGTACAGGCAAGAGTGGTACAGGTAACTGGAAACAAATGAAAATCTTCAAAAAAGCTATGTAGGAAATTGCATGGGTACATTTATGACCTTGGAACATTCCGTCAATGTCATGCCAAATTTATCTTAGCCAGTTTTGAAGATAGGTGGGTTGTATAAATTAGAGATATGTGACCAAAGTTATTGCCAACACATTGCCTTTGAAATCGGTATGTAAAAAACATAAATTTAATTTGCCCTAAGTTATCACTTCACTGTTGTCAATTGATGCTATGCAGTGAAGCACTACTGCATGGTCAAACCCTTTCTACCATTGACATTGTGCACAATTGGCAAAATGGAAGATGTTGATCTGTATTTCCTGAATCCATGTTGCCATAATGGATTTATTTTGTGAATGGAAATGATATACATTGTGGCATGCAATACTTTTGTATACTTTACAGCATTGAATTATAATTTTCAATTGTGGCTTGCGTTCTTTGTGTCGATCAGGTACCGATCATCATCACAATATGTAGGGTAATGAGATTTATTGCATTACCTTACAGAAATTCATATTACACATCTTGGAACATGTACAAGCAATTCCCTAAACATCTAAACGTAGGTCACAGATTATGACCAAAAGCAAGAGTAGGTCTATATATGTAAATGCTTCTCTTCATAGCATCTGTTGATAACAGTGTAGTGAGACTTTAGGGGCAAATGCACATTATTTTTTAGGATTACTCCTCTGCTCCTTTCTGGATTTAGCAAGTTTTTAACGGCTGATCGACTCAGCAACACAAAAGCTGTATAATTATTGATGCTGTTTTCAGCTTTATCAAAGGAACATATATGAGAGAATCGAATGTTGTTTTAGAATGAATTGTGATGGCTAATTTACAAATAATAAGGGAAAGCAAATTATATACTGTCACACTACTACGTAAATGATAGAGTTGGATAAAAAAAAAACAGGCCAACTACCACGTAAAACTTTCCTATAATTTTATTACCAATAAAGTTGCCAGCTGTTTTCCGAGACATGTGCCAATGTTCAATTGCAAAAGTAATACAATGTGGAAGCTGTGCATACTGTATACATCGACTTAATGCGGATTCGGATAGTATACTGTTTTTAAACAATAAGTACATTTAGGATTTTGACTATTTTTACATTTCATTTACCATTGGACTAATAAATGCGGAAAGCTAATTTAGAACACATTATGTTTAAAGATGCATTAAAATGCATACATATTAATAACAAATGTTAATAAATAATACAACCTTTGAATAAAAACATTCCACATTTTTGTTATACATGTATACATGTATACAGTCTTCATTTCAAGGCTATGTCAATTTAAATGCACAGCGACACACCAAAAGATTACAATAATGCATTTGTTTCATGGAGAATATATGAATTTATTGCTATTCCCAGAATTAAATGCAATATATCAACTTAAAGCACTTCTGACAGGGGTTTTGAAGTTTCTGAGATTATCGGCTTTTTAAGTACAGATTGTGTCCCTTATAACACTGGCGCAAGCAGAAATATATTAGAAATTGAAAAAAAAAGTTATGAGCATCTTACCGAATGTGGCGGGAAACGCGTTTCCATGGAAACGGCATTGGCTCGCAAGCGGCTGCGAGTACGGGGCGCTCATTGTTCGCTAACGACGGCCGAGACGATCGACGGCCGAGGATACGATCGACGGCCGAGGCGGCACGTCATAGGGCTCTACTACGGCTGCACAAGGCGTGACGTCACGGATCGGTAAAACAGAAACTTCAAAACCCCTGTCAGAAGTGCTTTAAGTGTTCTTTGTTCTGAGAGCAAAATAAAGTGTGTAAAAGGATGGCCTAGTGTACTCAACAGCAAATTGACAAGCAATGAGCCTGCGATATAGCCAACAAATTTCAGCATCATAATTGGGAAACAAATCTGAGGGGAAATTGGAACAAAGCCTCACATGAAATATACTGCTTCTATCTAACAAGTGGCAATATTGGGAATTTTTAAATGTTTTTAAACACAATAACTTTCTAGACAACCATTGACGTTGGCACATCTTTAATTATCACAACAGGATAACATAATTTGCAATGCATATTTACAGGCAATTGTTACATAATTTATACACATTAGAAATAACAAGCGCGATGCAGCCTCATCTTACTGATTTATATTTACGTACAAACCTTATGTACACGCTTTATAACTTTTGAATAAAAGACATACAAAATGTAAAGCCAATTTCATTCCAGAGAAATACTTTTTCTTCACCGATTTGTTTCCCAAAACTTTCAAGTTCAAGGCACATATCTAGTATGATTCAGTTCGTTGCCAACACTACGTGCAAATCCATAATTATATATAGATATAAATACACGAGAGATTAATATACATTCAAACCGAAGTACATGCGAGAATAAGCTGATAATAGGGTGCACAATCAATGTTAACCAGCAGTAAAGGACTCTGCAGTGTGCATATTATCACCAATCTGGATTTTTCTCGGTTTAATTTTGTTGAAAAACGGATTGTACTATTCAATCCAAAATTGACACAGAAATTACGCTTCAAACATTCACAGGACCAGGCTGTTCAGGAATTATGGAGGCAAAGAAAGAGGTAATGAACGTCCACGCGACAGAGACAACTGAAGTTTGTATGTTCTGCGGCAACTCGTTATCATTTTCATGGTCCATCATTTCTTCAATTTCTCTCGTTTCACGTCTCATCTTTAAAGTTGAAAATGAGATATTGTTCAGTGTCCATTGTAAATAAAATGATATTAAAGGTGAACTGACAAGGCTTTATAACGCACCCTGGAAAGTGCGCAATTCTACAGAATTGATGCCAATAAAACGATTGGCACAAACAAAACTTTTATTAAAAATTGTTACAAAAAGTTATGTGTAGTTAAACAGGGCGTCATGGAAGGATGGTGTCACCGCGCTGGTGTCACAGTGTCCTGTTTTTTCAAAATTTGAATTTTCAGCCAATAAGGACAAGCGCATCTGCAGTTTCAGCCAATGGCAGAGCTTATCAATGGCGCTCCAGTGTACATATCTCACAGTTTATTACTCATTACCACTCTTGTCATTACACTCAACAGATATGAAAAGTAAATAATTCATATCTGCGGCAATAATGCTTCAAATGGCCTCACATTTTCAGACAATGTTCCTAAATTAGTGGAAATCAAATACTAGTTTTTTCAGGGTATGTTGCAAAACCTTGTCAGTTCACCTTTAAATAACTATAATGGGTCATTACTTGATCTTCATCCACAATTTCTGGGGCAATCGATTCTTCAGCAACCACCGCAGGAGGATCCACCTGAGGACCATCTTCATCTGCTGGCCTTCGCTCATCAACATGTTCTTGCTCCTCCTCAGCTTGCCGGTTGTTATTGTTCACATTTAAGTGGTTGTTATTGTTATGGTGTCTTTCAGCAGGAAACCATCCAAGCTGGTACCTGTAATATAAACATTTTTAAAAAACTGCATCAGAGAAAATAAGCAAGCAAACGTTAACAAATGCTGCGGTACACCAACTTAGCAGTACTTACAAATATAATGCGGTGGCAATGATGATGACTGCAATGAATCGTGATAAAGAAGAGTAGAAATAAATGATGGCCAGCAAAACTGCCGAGCGGCTAAGCATGTAAAACCAATCCAACCAATCGCGGTTAGCAGCGGCATTATCATCGTCATCATTTACAGGTGGTACGGCTGCGGCTGCATTTAGACGATCATCGATTTGCCTTGGTTCAGGTGCAGGTGCAACACCTGGTTCATCGTTTGCATTAGTTAGTGGTGCACTGCCCACTACAGCACCGGTTTCTGGAGGAACGGTCATTGTTTGATGCATCCCAGCACCTCGGTAATATCTACAATTACAAAATGTTGCAATCATACAATTCCAATGATGCATATGTTAGAAACCAAGACTACCCAAAGGTTATTAAAATAAGTCAACTGGTTTACATAACAAAATCCATCTGCGATGAAAGTGCGTGCACAGCATATTAAATTTAATGTGCATAATCCTAGAAATATTTAAACCCTTACTGAAGCATGTATTGGTTCATGTACTGAGCATACATATGTTGCATGTACATCATCTGTCCCATCATTGGGTGAACGTTAAAAGCCGGAGGACTGATGTCGGCTCCACCGTAAGCATTACCAACAACGAAGCTGCGCGAGGCTCCTCCGCTCCTGCGCAATGAACAAAACTTTATATCATTAATGCAAAAGCTATAATTAACAATCTAATAGTGCTGGAATATACATTTCAGGAGTATTGGTTCGCTGTCTGAGACCATCCATCTGCAGGTTGAGAGGCAGAGTTGGAATTGTAGGATTTGCAGACATCGACGAGGATGGACCGGGAGAAAGTGTCTCGTACAGGTTTGTCTGAAAACAATGAAAGTACTTGCATTATGATATGAAATCCACAAAGGAACAATTTGTTGAAAAGGGGAATACCTTTCGTGCTGATTTCACAGGCTGAGAATCTGTTGGTGCCACATAAACCAAGTGAACTGTATGTACCGCAGGAGTTCCAGTTTCATACTGTCAAAAATCAATGGATGAATTTGTGTGGGTTTGAATGTCATATAAATCTAACAATAAACCAACTATTTTTCATTGAATTTATCAAATATAATGACATCATTTTGTAATTATTAGCTGCTGCATTTTGAGCTACTAACATACAAAAGTTACATTGCATTTAAGAGCATTATCTTTGAATGTTTTTCTGGAGTATCATACAATAGATAATGTCAAACCTATATCAACACATTCAATGTTGCATATGTGTTGATATACAAATAATAAATATATCTCAGATATGGACAGGATCGAGGACACAAATATAGAGGATATACATACCCAACGAAGCACATCTTTAAGAAGGACATGATCGTGTAAAAGCTGTCCACTATAAATCAGTTTCTGCTCTTCGATTTTCTGAAAATAAAATTTATAATCATATTGAAATCACTATAATATGACCACTCATTACAATATAAAAAATAAGACTTTGGAAAGCTATTTACCGGTTTGCTTGGATAAAATTCAGCAAGATACGACTTCAGTCTCCTAACTGTCCAGTCCAACTCACACTCGACAATGTGGTCATCACACTGCTGATTTGATGACTTGATTACCAAACGCAATGGTGCTCCCATTACATCCATAATTGGAGATATCAACGATTTTTAGATTAAAATTAATCAGCAACAAAGCTGGAATCTTGATGCAGAATCTGTAAACAAATGTTGGAACAAATTATTGATCAGGAAACCGAGGAAACTAGTCCAACTGCATGGTCTATAATAAATGAAATAAATATTAATTATAGGTGAAATTCAATAAATGTTTTTCTAGTAACATTGTCACTATCTGACGTCAGCACTCATAATGCAGTAACACGTCAAATGCATAGTGATGCAACAACAGCTGTATATAATTTGTTTAAAACAAAGTGTTCAGAAAACTTGTACAAACACTTAACACTTTTATATATCAATTCGGATAGTTTCAAAGTTTTCAGCTTTAAAATGAAGCACAAAAAACTAAATTGAATGTACATAATATAAACTGTGTATGTAAATTATTCACCAATAATATCAAAATAAAATTGAATGGCAATTAAAGGTTCAGTGAATTGCTTCGAAATGGATATTTCATTTTAAGTTAATTATACAGATTTCGCAAGAATTCAATTTGGTGATCACATGTCGCAACAAGACGACCGCAAAAATATATCTCAGCTTTAATCTACTTAGCTCCAATACAGAATGGAATAGTAAGAAAATACAAACCAACGCGTCGTAACTTGTAACTTATATAATATCAAACTGAAGTTTTTACGGGGAATATAAGACAGAGATGGGCGGTTCGAACGCAGAATCGTAAGCTTCCATCCATCCATGTGGGAGGTACTAAACCAAAGAAACCAAAGAAACCGAAGAAAACGAAGAAATCGTCCCTATTGGCTGAAACCGCTGAA
>JAQFZQ010003334.1:0-11010 GCA_034696005.1 Glomeris marginata | reverse complement strand
GCATTCTTTTTGCCACACTCGCAATGGTTTTCGAAATAAACGCCTGGCAATCCTTAGGTGCCTCACGCTGTATAGTAGGGTGGGGGAATATTCGAGTTACAGAATGAAGTTAGCACTTGGGACCTAAAAATGAATTTGCAGTCCTTTTCGCTTTGAGATTGAAATTTTTCTTTATACTCACACAAGTTCTTAAAGACGCGACACATGGTTTAAGCAATGGTTTAAGTGAGCCATCATCAGGTGTCAGAACCACAAATTGCTTAATGAAATCAGTGCTCAACCAAAGTCAAGCACTCCACCACCATGGCCGTGCCTGATCCACTCATTCTCAGATAGAGAAATTATCAATTTTGAGATTGAAACTTTTCCTTATAATCACACAAGTAGGTTCTTATAGACACTACACTTGTTTCAACTCTTAAGCGAGCTAGAGATATTTGTGGTTCTGACACCTGATGATGGCTTGCTTAAGAGTTGAAACACATGTCATGTCTATAAAAACTTACTTGTGTGATTATAAGGAAAAGTTTCAATCTCAAAATTCATAATCTCACATAGGGAGAGCCTGTCCGCGGCTCGAGAACACACACACACAAGGTCCACCAATGAGACGGTAGGTGCGACTACTCAGCTTGCTGGTTCCTCGGAGCTACCACAGCATCAACACACTTCTTTCTTAAAGCGCTATATTATTTCATCAACACAAGACTGGTAACAGGACACTTTTGCAGCAATTTCACATTGTGCAAACTTTCCAGATTCATATAAAGCAATTATTTGTCACTTAACATCAGACTTCAACTGCTTTCTCACACCCATGTTGTTAAAGTCATGGCTTAATTATGACCTGAATTGCTATGCAGATTTGTTGTGCAACCTTCCTGTTTCCCAATCCTTTGTAAGAAGCTGAACTTTGGTGATTATGTGTATTGGACAAGCATTGCTTTTTATTCCTCACTTTATTACAACACGTGCTTCAGTCAGACATTGCAAGCAAACGGTATATGTTGATGATGTAAAGCTTGAACAGTATGTTATATCAAATGGTGCCTTGTATTTTTTGGGCACATGTAGGTATGCAATTTTAATAAATCATCGTACATGTCATGCGCGGTCACATTCAAAATTACTTTAAACGACTTTGAATTTGTGTGGCTAAATTTTTGTGGTAAATTAATTTTAGAACTTTAGTGGTGACTTTATTTTCGCGGCAAGGCAGCAATATTACTATGGTATGGTGTATGAATTTCATCATATATGTAAAACAATTGAAAATGTAAATAGATTTCAATGTTAAATTTAAAATCAAAAACAAAGTCGTTTGAATTTTCAAATCAAGAGGTTTCATTTGAGGATGCATTTTGGGAAAAAATAGTTTTCCATGCAATTGAGAAAAATTATAAAAATTGCGAAATTGCCCGTATTAGACTTAGGCAATTTATTTCATATTGGTATCATTTTCAGTTTTTTTTTATATAGATTTTCGAACATAGGCATCATCAGCCATGAGTCGCATGAGCCATGCTGTGTGTTGCAAACGGAGACCACCAGGGGGCGCCCCGACGGGAAAACGGATTTAAATAATGATGGAGCGTCAATTTCAATTTATTAACCTGCACTTTACAAGAAGCTCTTCCACTTTTGACGTATTCCGCGAGGAAAGGAACGACCTGATGAGCAGTTTTCCGATGAAAATCGGAGTACACTGGACCAATGAGCTCATTGACTGGACTAGCCTCTTGGACAAGCCTCGCTTGGACCG
This sequence comes from Glomeris marginata, assembly GCA_034696005.1. Classification (NCBI taxonomy): domain Eukaryota; kingdom Metazoa; phylum Arthropoda; class Diplopoda; order Glomerida; family Glomeridae; genus Glomeris; species Glomeris marginata. The sequence goes on along the minus strand of JAQFZQ010003334.1, from coordinate 9,248 downwards.
ATCGACCAATGAGCTCATTGGATCGAGCTAGAGCCCTTTACATCGAGCGTGATTGAGCGAGACGAGGCTTTGTTGTCAGTTTCCAGAATATTGCGTTCCCCGATTGTATTGGAGAATATGTATTCGTTTAACTGGGGAAATGCTTTCCAAGTTGCTGCTGGATTGGTTCCCAGTGTTCCCAGCGCCAGAGAAACGGATGTTCGTTCACAAACGAGACAAACGCAACAACAGCAACCACAAACGGCCATTCCCGGGAATGCAAATCTTCCTGCTGTTTACGGCAACCCTGGCACAAATGCAGCCTGGATGGCCACAGGAATGGGTTATGGCAGCGGTCATCATGGGCAGATGCCCATGTTCGTCTACATGATGCATCCTCATCAAACGCATTTCATGCCATCTGCAATACAAACTCCTCTCGTTGGGGCACCTCCAACATCTAATTTGCCTCGAGGACCCCAAGATTCTGTAGCCCAGGTATTTCAACTAAAAGATTTTGTATGTGCGATGTTCCAATTACAAGAGCAATGTTTACTTTTTACATTCCCAGCAGAGTGTAAAAGAAGTCAGAGATGGAAGTCAAATGAAAAATGATCCACAGAAGTGGACCCCTGTTCCTGCTAAAATAGCTGGTCAAGACGAACAGTTGAAACAACAGAGACTGGTGAATCCAGCCAACCCTGCATCGAACTTGGGTCAAGCAAGTCTTCAGCTGAATCCTGCTGCAACACCACTGCCACCTCCCCCCTCTTCTCCCACTCGACCAGAACCCCCAGCGGAAGCCGCAAGGTCCTTGCAGGATAAACCAACAATGAACCCTGAAACCAGAACTGAGAGTGACCAGTTCTCTAGCGATGACCCCATCCTCTCTGATGAAGAGTTTGAAATGCAACTCGTAGCGTGGAACAGACAGTTTGAGAATTGGAGGGAACGGTACCAAAACCACCCGGACAGGGATGTTTATCGATGGTACGAGAGGCAGTGGCAATCTTGGCGGGAACAGCTACTGGCTAGATGTGAGCAAATGAGACATCTCAGCAATAGATTCCCCAACGAACTTGGCCCTGGGCCTTCTGAGGACGTGGCTACAGCTGAAGGTCTGTGTAATAACTCTTATCTTTTTAGTTTTAGTGCCAACGGAAATGATTCTCTGCGAACATCTGGAAACGTTTGCCCAACTCTCCGTACTAATGTGCTTTTGCAAATTCAACCACTTGAAATGGGTTGAAGTTGCAATGGTATGCTTGTCACATATGTACATATACATACATCAATGATACATACATCAATGATACATACATCAATGTACATCAATGATACAATGCTTAGAAAAACCCGAGTTGCAGATTTCCCATCATCAACAGGCTCAAAAGGTTACTGAACTCTTCATGATAACTTATCAACAGTCCCACAAATGAAACTTCATAAAAGATTATGATTTACTGTTTGCTAGGTAAGTATTTGAGCATTCAGATGAAGCATTGAAACATTTTTTTTTTATTTGGAGCAATATCTAAGGAAGTTCCATGTACAAGGGTTTGTTAGAAAAATTCACCCGATCTTTGCATTTATATAATTAAAAACTACGAAATCAAATTTTCACTGCAACTTCACAAATATACACAATTGATTGCTTTATTCTCGACTGCGAACATAAGACTGAACCAAAACCACTCCCTACATGGTTACATATTTATCTACAAGCTTCGATATGTTAACTGTGCTAATGTTTGACCCAGCAGCTTCATATTCATTGCTGAAATAAAAAATACATGCACCACACTTTGCTTTGCCATTGCAGACTACAAAAATTACAGAAAAAACAATAATAATACAATGATATCTACATGTATAATGCAATATTATTTCAAATCCAACAAACTCCCATCTTAATAGAAATGAAACAAAAACCCAAAAATTAAAAGTGTCAGCTTGTCAGGAGCTTTCACAGCCCATCCACTGTGAGTGCGAAACACCTATGTAGCAGCAGCAATCTTGTCAGGATACCCACATAGTGGAACTGCTTTCGAAGGTATTCCATCAGCCTCTGACGATATCTGTATCTTTTCATGGCACTGGTTGCATCCAAAACATTAAGCTCTTGCACTATGCTGTCCTGCATACCTTGGAGGAACATAGCAGGTGTAAGTGGAGAAAGGTCCTCCGGATCTTCTGACACATATGTGAGGGGTCTTGTGTTGATAACGGCTTTACAGTCACACAGTATGGGACATCAATTCTTCCCATGTCAAAGACGAACATCCCAGAACCTGAAGTAATAACTCTTTTACCACCCGAATTAGCCAGTGACATAATAGTCCCTGAAATTTGTCCGCTATATAATAAGTATAAAATCAGTGCAACCAATTATTATAAATCAGATTATTTCAATATGGCGTGGCATTGCATTATATCATTGAAGTCCAACAAAGTTTTCCAGGGCTGCCAATAGTCAAATTAAACTCCAAAACACACAACTACAGGTTGAATGCGAATTATCTGAACAAACGTCTGCACATGTTTTATTGTGCACCACATGCACAATAAAACATGTGCATGTGGTGTAAAACCTGAGAATGCTGTCCGCGGATAGTCTAAATAGAAATTCGCGCTTTTGTGAAATAGCATTATCTCATAAGTTTTTCGATGTGCAGCATAAAGTTGCTGTTATTTGGCGTTTGAAAATGCAGAATGCATAAATATGTGTTATAAAATGTCCTTCCAAACCCAATCTTTTTCAGCTTCCATAAAAGTAACAATTATATCTGAGATCAAATGTAGTTCAATTGCAAGTTAACGTGATGTATCCAGAATATCTTATTGCTCATTGTGTTGGAGCTAATGGTATTCCAGATATACTTATAGACGTTGTTTAGTGTCATGATGTTTTTGAATTTTAGATGGTCAGAAATTGCTAAAAGGTAACGAAGGTTTTTGTCGCAGAATCTACGCGGATGGGCCCGAGGAGCACGGGTTTGGGCCAGGATAACACGACACCTGCTGAACGTGGGGAACCACCTGCCATCAAAGGTGCTCGAGCAGGACCTCGTCCTCTTATGGATATCACACCGGTAATTCCTGCAGGCAGATTTCCTTGGCAGATGAAGTATGGGGAAGAAGAGTCGACGGAGACATTCAAAGACTGGTTTGACCAGAGAATGAACCTTCCCCAGAGAACCTTCTTAAATGAGGGTTACCAGTTTGACAGAGACGAACTTTCCCAAGATGATTACATGGGACGATCTCGTGGTGGGCTGCATGGCGGACTACGAGGAGGACAGCGCGGTCTAATGATGGGAATTCAGGATGCATTTGGTGGAAGACAAGAGTTTGGTGGACCAAGACCTCTTATGGAGAGTTTGGACCCAAGAAATAGACAATCATTTGAGTGCGATGATGATTCGTGGGGCGGAGTTTCTGATGAAACTTTGCATACAAGGAATTCTCCTCTTTTCAACGCCAGTCTTCAGAGGAGAGGCATTGGGTTTGGTCAAGCTGGAAGGCAACTTCATGGAGGATACAATGGTCCTGGTGTACATGAACAACAGCCCTTCAACGAAAGTAGCCGTGGAGGTTCTCCGTTCAATCATCCTGGCAACCGCCCAGGATTGTTGCATCAATATGATGATCAGTCCGAAGACAAAGATTCAACTGATGACAGTTATCTACAGCAGAGTAACATTTCAGATGCAGGAAGTCAGCAAGATGACTTCGAGGATATTGAGAATGTTGACTTCCAAAGAGATGTTGGACTCGGAGTTCAAGGTTTATTAAGGGCCAGAGTGCATCGTGAGCCTGGTTTGACAAGAGGTGAAGATCCTTGGGGACAACGTTTTGGAAGATTTACGGAAGACGATGAAATGGATGTTGCTGAAGTTGCCAGATTAGAAGAACTTTGTTTCGGCCAAAGTGAAAGTGATGAGGATGAAGACGACTCGCTTGCTGCAAGATTTACTAATTGTGGTTTCGGGAGAGGTGGAGGAGTGCCTGCACATCAAGGCTTTGTGAAATGTGAAGTTGACGACGATCAAGACTATGTAAATGCTGCCAGACTGGGGGACCGTGGAGAACAGAATTTTCCAAGGGGTAGGGGAGCAATGGGACAAGATATACGTGGTGGACTTTCTGAAACTGGTTCCGACACTGAGAAAGATGCATGGAGCATCCAGCAAAAGAATCAGACTATCCAACAATGTGTCCCCACACGGCAGTCACCGTTAAAACCGCCTGAAAGTGAGAAACCAGATGAACAGCGACAAGATGATCAGTCGAAGAGCCAAGTTGTTACAGACTCCACAAATAAGTCCATACCTCCTTCAAGTGCTGCGTCAAAAACCGCAGTTAAACCCTTTGAGTCCAGTACAACCTCCACCCATGTAGTTGAACCAGTTAAACCTCCACCTGCTGAAAATGATCCCCAGAAGCAGGACAATGCTGGGTCAGCTAGTTCTGCTGTGCTGGCAGCCCCTGGATCTGGAAAAGATTCCGCAAGTGCTGCTCAGGATAAAAGCATATCTCACCCAGAAAAGGCAGCTGAAAGCAATCCCAAAGAAAAAGAGGGAACTCAAGTCACAACACCATCCGTAGAACCAGATGCCCAAGAGAAAGTTGAAACCTCACCGGCTACACGTAGCCAGGATCAACCAGATGCCACCACGAAACCCAGAAAAAGGGTTTCTCGATTTACTCCGGCAGAGCCTTCAGCTTCTGATAATTCAACAGCCACATCAGATGAAGCAGCTCAACAAAAACCATCAGCAGATGATGAGGATGATGTGCAAATTTTATTTGTTATTCCACCTGTAATTCCAAAACGTGGACAAGGTCAACAGCAACCCAGTCGGCAGGGTGAAAGAGGTGGTGCTCGTTTTAACAGAGAAGATCGTGATGTGGGAGAATCTAACCGTGGAGCCTCACAGCGCAGAAGAAGTGAGACTGAAGACTTGCGTGGCGAGAAACGTAGAAGTGATGATAGAAGAAGAAGAAACCGTGATAGAGGATCCACAAGGAGTAGATCACGTGATGAAAAGGGTCGTGGTCAAAGAGGATACCACGATAGAGAACAGAATTCACGTGGACGTGATTCTGAAAGGCATTCGGGAAGTGATTTCAGTCAGAGTCGTGGTGGTGACCGCTACAACCGAAGATCCCAGGACCGAAGTAGTTCCCGGGGTCTATCCCGCACAAGTCCACCTTCAAATAGATATTATATGGAACATAATGGTGATCGGTCTTCACAAAGAGGGAGGCAAATAGATGAGGGAAGAAGGTTCTTCCAGCGAGATGATGATCAATATGAGGAAGAAGCAGAGGATCCTTTGCATGGTTGTGTGCCATTTGTCCCAGAAGTATCACGACGAAGAGATCACAATATGAGGGATGTGGATAACGCGTTCAATATAGAAGAACCTGGTTCAGTGCCTTCTAAACACTTCCCAATCAAGCGAGAGCGACTTGATGCAGATGTCCTGGCTGCTATTGATATGAGGCTGCTAGCGAAGGCAACCGGACAGCAAATCGAACCAACTTATGGTTTAAGACCTGATTTGAACTTTGAACCACCTGCTGCCAAAGTTCCCAGGCTCGAACAGCAATCTGGTGTCAAGCCCAGAGTGATGGACAATCTGGAAGATGAAGCTCCACTGGTGGCAGTTGGGGGAACAATCAGTCGAGCCTTGACCAAGAAAGAACAAGAAATAATTGTCCAGACTGCGGAGAACCTTAAGGTACTTCATGATCTAAAGAAAATGGCTGATCTTGTTTCGGCTCTGATTGCTTCAAATCCTCAGCCACATTCGGACAATCCTAATGACAGGGAAGTTTACCAGGGCCATGCAAACTATGAAGAATATTATCAAGATGAAGAGTAAGTTAATTACACTGGTATTTCATATTTGTTGCAGGTTGGAATTGGTTTGTTTAAATGACATGGATTTCTTAGATGGTATCGTGATGAGCGGTATTGCCACGAGTGGGAGCAAGTTTGGAGAGATGAAACGAGTGTTGCAGGTGGATCCATGGAAGCCCCCTTCCAACGGGATAATTATTATGCCATAAGTGGTGAGGAAGGTAAGATTGAGATAATATACTTATTATCGATGCAAAAAATGAAAACATTGTGTACGTGTTTTGCAGGTCATGAATTGGAGAGACGTTCACTAAGTGATTCAGATGGCACGGATTGGCATCACAGCTGGGAAGGACATTCCCAGGATAGAGATAGGTATGAATGATGTGCAGTTATAAAGCAACTCATTCGTACGCGTATATACCTGACCCAAGTTTGGGTTTAATGTATGCCGAGTTGAAGCTGACGGTGCAATTTGTAAACAGTAGCATGCAAAATCAGAGCATCACAAAACAGTTACGTATGTTGGACAAATGGCCAAACAGCCGTTATTCTAGCCCATACAGCTGTTTCTGATTTATTTCTCATCATGCACCGAATTTCCATTGTTTCCTCTTATCTGATTCACCCTGTATATGAATTCATTACCAATTGTGGCAATGAGATTTATGTGGGAAAGATTATCTTAGTTATGATGGACATACCAATCCAGATACAGTTTTTCGACGAGGTTCATTACTTTTATAGACATTGTGACCACCGTGAAAGATGGACATCAAAATCTGAGGAATCAAAAAACAAACATGAAACTGTTCTCATAGAAGACCTAATTGGCATCGAAGGTCGTCGCAAGAGACCTTCTCACATTGTTCTCATTCTACGAGGTCCTCCTGGATCCGGCAAAACTTACGCAGCAAATCTCATCAAAGTACGCACTCAAAACAGTGATTTTGTTTTCAAATGGTTGGTGTGCTTTAACAAAATGTCGAATGAACTAATTTTTCTATCAGGACAAAGAGATTGAGCATAGTGGTGGTGCAAGTTCTATAAGAATGCTGTGCCTGGATGACTACTTTTCTGTCGAATTGGAACAGACTAATGCCAATGTAATTTTTACTTCTAGTTATTCCTACTTTTGCTCAGCTCCTAATTTCAATGTATTGTTTGCAGCTGCAGAGTTACAAATATGATCCTGTACTGGCAGATAGGTACAGGAAAAGTTTGTATAAAACCTTCAAAAAGACCGTAGACAATGGGTTTTTCCCCTTCATCATTGTGGATGCGATTCACAATAAAGTGAAACACTTTGATAAGATTTGGAGCTATGCGAAGCAAAATGGATTTCAGGTAAATATCAATGCGTCTTACGGATTGTCGTTTGGTGGGAATTTTCTAATTTGTGTTGAATTCAATGCAGGTGTATATAGCTGAAATGGACACTGATACTGTGACGTGCCACGAGAGGAACATCCACAACTGCTCCTTGGAAGAAATTCAGACGGTAATATCATTATACTTATTTCGATTTGGCTTACCGAATCATGTCCGAGATGTGAATTAAGCATACATGTAATTTCAGATATTAAAGTCTTGGGAACCAGTTCCATCACACTACTTGAGGGTTGACATTCGATCGCTTCTCCAGGATGATGCTATCCCTGAAGTAATGCCTTTTTTTACTAAGTTTATATACACTGCTCGTCCGTCGCGGTTGATTGTTTGTTTGTCCCACCCGGCTCACGGCGCTTTCACCAACGGAGTTCACCCAACACCTCAAGCATAGTTACGAATTTACCTCGTAATTAAGGGGGATGCCTAGCCTCGCAAACGCAGGGTCGTTACAAGGAGCGTTACATAAAGATCGTTTACTTTTATTTACTGTATACATTAATGTGGGTTAGGTTACGGTATCTAATATAAACTTAGTACCCAAAAAACTTAGTTTTTTACACGGCTTGTTTATACATTAAAATTGTAATGGGTAGCTACCCATAACTTTGGGCTTCCCCTTAAAACTTATTGAGAAACTCTCGCTAGGCTTCTCCTTAATACCTTTTACTTGCTTAGGGATCGGGTAGGCTTAGTCTTTTTAAGTGAGAAAGAGAACTTTATCATGGGCCTTATGTTTTAAAACTTATGTTGGTTTCATATTTGGGAAATATGCAACTTTTAATTTGTGCTATGATCTCGCACGATTTAAAATAACAGCGATGTGATTTGCCTTTGTGACTTCAGGTGGAGATGGAAGACACTGTTGTTGAAGGGGAGAAATATAAGCAAGTGGAATAAAAAGATGTTACCAAGAAGGCACATTCGTCGGTATGATTTTTGACTTATTCTATGAATTTAATAATTGTTTGTGTCATGATCGTGGTGATCATGATGCTGCTGTTTGGGGCGAGTCATAAAGTCATGAGCCAGGATAATTAATGCTGATACAGGGCAGGTAAGTTGATGGATGATTCCTGGGTAGAAAATCAAATGGGGAATTATAAAATGAAGTAGAGAATTTGCAAAGGTTAATGTTGGTGTTGCTGAACATTATTACAATGTTATGCCATAATATACTGATTTCAATCTGGTGCTGTATTGTATTGAAAAGTGTCATGGGAAGATATCGATACATTTGAAAATGCAATTCAAGATTTCTCAGCGCGTTAAAAACTAATTTCATAAAAATGATTAACGTATTGACCCGGTTCATGGCTTTATTACTTGCTTTATAGCATAGTGTTATTAGGCAGTAATCTCCTCACCCCTGCTATCCAAATAATAGTTACTTATCAGTTATTCCTGCTTTGTCACTTACAGTACATTGTCAGTGCATGTTTTATGTGATGCAAGCATAACGTTACATCACGAGTGATTACATTCGGACTGCGATTTTCTGACGTTGTGATGTAATTATCTATGAGACTACTGTTCTTTCAAAGAAAGATTGAGCCAGGAGGGTGGAGTCATGCCTGCACACCTGTAACCGCGCACCCCTTTGAAATGGGTCGGTCCATGATGCCGTCACGCCTCCTGGCTCAATCTTTCTTTGAAAGCACAGTAATTGAACATATAGTTTTGCTGCCATTTGGTCTCGAGTGGTATCGGCCAATAAGTATGACTGCGTTATGTTCTACCAGTGATATTGTACAAATGAATGGAGAAATAACTGAACATAAAGTTTGCAAACCAAGGATATAACTGTATGCGTAACAAGCTTAGTGTGTTATCCTATGTAAAGAGGTTATGATGAGACCTCCAGTTGCACTTTTTCCAGTTTAAAACACAATCTTGTGTGTTTGTGACTTCAACATGACATGCATTGTATGAAGATTTATACAGGGTGGGGGAGATCTGATGACCACATTTGAAAATTACGGCATACCTTTAATTTTTGAGATATTGGGAT
>JAQFZQ010003333.1:0-11012 GCA_034696005.1 Glomeris marginata | reverse complement strand
GTACTTTAATCAGGAGGGGTGGGGGCGGCAGGTGGTGGCGGGTCCAATGCAAGGTCTCGCTTGGAAACAGTATAGACGAAGTATGTCATATATTTACAGGAAAGCGAAGATTTTACATAAATGTGCAATTAATACGAAAATGTTCACTAGTATTTAATTTTCGCAGAATGCAGTTTAAAAATAAATATTTCAATACATATTGCATTTGCTAATTAATTATGGGAAATTGTAATTTGCTTCTAGTGACTGGTGTAATGGCGGCCAGTAATCGCTCGTGATAAATTATATAACATACATATTAAGATTTTCTGTTAAATATGTTATTTGTTCTTTAGAATGACAATTTATGTTTTAATATTTCAAAGGGGTTTTGACACGAAATTGTAAAAATACGTTCCAAAAAGTGTTCTGTAATGGAAATGCAGCTGTTGGCAAGAAGTGTTGTCTTGCAGAAATGATGTCACTAGTTACTGCAAACAAAATCCTGCTTGCATTTCAGAATACGCCCATTCTTAACAATCTTTGCGAATTTGTTTTCCTCCCATATAATTTGAATCTCTCGATTTCAACAATTTTTAACCATTTTATAAAAATTAATTCAACTTTGTTTGTTTTTCGTATTATAATGGTTTTTATTGCTATTACATGGTTAGATTGCAGGGTGTTTGCTGATCACTGGAATTATACTGGAATTTTTATTTTATTCTGAATTATTTTTATTTTTGATACTTTAGGTAATTTCATTTATTGATTTCTGTGTTCCTCATTTAATTTGCTTCTAACAAAATACCGAATAATTTGAAATTGGATGGTTCATTCCACTTATTCATCAGTTTTGAAGGTTATTAATGTGAAATAGTTATATTACAGTTTTGTTACATTTATTCTGCAGAACCAATGTGGTATTTAATTATTAAGCAAATATTTACGGTAGATTTCCAAATGTACATATCACGTTTTACATTTTATCACATGGTTTTAATCACCAGCTTTGTTCAAACAATAAATTGCTGTTTTTATAAAATTTGAAATGTGTGACCATTTAACTAAAAACACTTATGATAGACCTTGTTCATTATTGCCTTTTTATATTGAAATGGGGAGGGGGTGTAATTTTTTGACTGTTGGTGACATTTAGGGAAGGGTACAGTGACGTACGTGATGGGCGTGTCTCATATTTGATCACGCCTATAAAAAAATCTGGAAGTTTTATGCGTTAAAAAATTGATTGTGAATTGTAGCGTCTTTGATTAACTTTAATACATATATAAAGTGATTGCGTTTGTCATCAACAACTTATGTTTGTTCATTTTTCTCTGAACAGTATGAAACAGTGTTGCCCGTAATCTGTTCGATTTCATCTTCAATCGTAGTATTTTTATTGTGATAATAGAAGTTAGTCGGTGTTCGAGAAATCAGAACATGAAGTGTAGTATTCAATAGGTATGTTTGTATTATAGATTATAGAAAGCGATGGTTGTTGTTGAGAATGTTGTTGAGAATCGAGGGCGAAAGGATTTGGCCGATTGATTGCTTTGTGGTAAAGTCAATGGTAAAACGTTCCATTTCGAAGATGGCGGCCGTTTCGAAATCAATGGCGCCCAACGTTCTCTTTCTCAGCAGGAGAGAGAAACGTTTCTGTTCAGTGTCCATCCGAACGATTGCGTTTCAGGACTTCGTACAAAGATAGGCAGTATACCGAGTTGTGTACAGTTGGGGGGAAAAAAGTGCATATGTTGGTTGTGCTTTTCAGTTTCCCGGGGGCGTTCGCCATGCTTGTTGGTTGACGTCTCCCCGCTTCGATTTCGGCGCCTTCCATTATTTTCCGGGGGGAGAGGGAGGCAGAGAGGCACATCCAGTCCCACTGAGCACTGTACTCTGTATCGATATCCCGGGGTTGTTCAATTATTACGTTGTGGCTGTGCCACGTGACTCGTCAGAGGAGTGTTATGACGTCATCGGCCAATTGACCTCATGTTGGATGCCAAAATTTCATTGGATACACAAGTTTCACTGTACTTATTTCTAAGTCGTGCAGTGCTAAATTCGTTTCTAAATTGATCGTGAAAAACGTCAGAAAAATGGCGTCCTTAGCGAGAAAAACTTGCCCAATCAGATCGCATAGTTTGCCTCGCTGCAGCGTCCATGTTGGGAAGTTCTTAATGAAAATGGTCCATTCAGCCTACATTTGTTTGGCTGACTGGTGTAATAGCGGCGAAAAGAAGGGTGTGTTTTGGGAGGGAGCGTGTATTAATGATGTTACTTGGTAATTTGTTGATGACAGTTTTAGTGTGAAAGCTGTTGCAATAATCCGGTTGAACCCCTTGTTTCTATGTACCACCCCTCAGACTGGCGCTATACACGAGATGGGAGGAGGAAGCAAGAGGCCTCCACCGGGTTCAGTGCAGGGACCTGGGCCAGGACCTGGTTACGGTTACCCCCCTCCATCGCAGCAAGGACCCAATGTGCCATCACCAGTAACAGCTTCCACAACGCCGCCGGTTACAGGTACGGGGACGTCGGCGCCGAGTGCAGGTGGCGCTGCGGGAGGCAATGGCCCCTCTTACCCTCAGAGGTACCCAGGCCACAATCACCCGCAACATCCGCACCATCATCATCACCAGCAACAACCGCAACCACACCATCAACAGCACCAGCAATCTCAGGGACGAAGCGGATTGCAGATGGCCATCGGGTCCCAACCTTACAGCCAGGTAATTACTGCGTTTTATACCTACCACCAGGTGGCGCGCCACGATGCGCTGTTGATTTCCAGCCATTGCCAATAATATGGAGGCTGGGATGTGGAAAATCATGCAACCTTATTGGCTCTTGCCTAGATATCCACAATATCCACAACACGGCCTCCATATTGGCAATGGGACACGCCTACTGAAATCGGTTTTGAGTCTTTGCAGACGAGATGCAACAACTCCTAATGTCAGATTTTGAAAACAATGTTGAGTGCTTGGTACATATTATTATTAATGAACCATGTTCAGTGCTGTCATTGGCCGAAAAACGTCCGAAAAATGGCGTCCTTAGCGAGAAAACATTGTTTTCAGTCAATCAGATTGCATAATTTGCCACACTGCAGCCTCCATCTTAGCAATGGGAGGTGCTTACTGAAAAAAGGCAACTAATAAAGTTCTCCAGTTAAAAATGAGATGGGACAACATGATTAGCCAGTTGACTTATTTAAACTTTCCGTAAGCGCCTCCCATTTCCAATATGGAGTCCGTAAGGAGGCGAAATATGCAATCTGATTGGTAGAAAACGTTTTATCCACTTTTAAAACGTTTTTCAGCCAATGGAAGGGCACTGAAATTTCACTGAAATCGGCCAGTTATAGTGCGAGCGCTGGATCTGCAAGGTTTTCGGATTAAGTAGGGGAGCAAGTGCTCCGCCCCTTCCCTTAGAATTTCCACTTTTCAACAATGGGAAGGGGTGAAGTTCTTTTTTCTTTCTTAATCCAAAAACCTCGCAGATCGAGCGCTCTCCCTATAGCATCCTGGTGTAAAATTAGAATACATAATTCGCTGCTTTCCGCTAGGTGGCGCTATATTTGACAGATTCGGTTTCACCCTTACTCAGTTTGAATATTTATAGTAGTTTGATAAGTTTAAAAAAAAAGTCGTGTTTATGTTTTTTGTGTGGATGTTTGTACGAGGATGACATAATCATGTGGGGTGTGAGAGCCTCCTTGCGAACTAATTGGCTACTACGCAGTGGGCGTGGCCTCAGCTGTGTCATTTTTTTTTCTTTCTTTTTTTAAAAATATTTGGACTTGGGATGAAGTTCAATGTTGTATTTTCATTTATTATTACGTTAGATAGCAACAGTTAGTGTGACGTCACTTGATTGAATATACCGTCTCATGAGTGGTTTGGCGAGTGCGATGTTGACCACGCCCACTTCGAATGTCCTTGCTGGGGAATAGTTATTTGCAGGAAAAGAACAATGAATGGAAATGTGTGACAAAGCCAATTTGTCTTTTGCAGTCTGAATTTCGGTGTTGCCCAGCAATTGATCCCGCAGGGTGGGAAAGAAGTTGACTGTATCCGGTGTTTACTTGTCATAAAATGCGAACACCTGTTCGATTTATACCTTAAAAAGCGTTTCTCACTTCCTATACCAGGTGGCACTGCAATAGCTTATCTACAGTGGAAACCTATATATAGTGGAAAAATTGCACTTTTTGGGACCATATACTGCATATTAAATGTTTGAAAAAACTTCTCTGTGCTGGAAAATCTGTCTATACTAAATTCCAATTGATCTTGGCAAAAAAAGGCGTGTCTGCTTTCATGATTGACATCTTAAGAGCCTATAGAAATTGGTTTCTGCCTGCTCGGCCACGCCCCCAATGGTTCAGTTTGTAAATGCAATAAATTGGCTAGTAAATAAACCAATAATCAAAGAGATTTACGCCTCTGTTTTGCAAAGACACGCCCTTTTTTGCCAAGATAAACTGGAATTTAGTATATTTTGGAAAGTTTGTCGGGCTCCTTTGGATTCCACCATAGACAGGTTTTGCTGTACATACTTTGCAGCATTAACTTATGCAAAGTAAATGAAATTAAAAGCATTCATAAAAGTACATTTTACAAATTAAACAAAAAAGTTCGGTAAAAATTTATGTTTTTCGAATTGTAATTTTGTCATGTGGTTTTCGCAGATGGCCTCGCAATACCATCAGCAGCAACAAGGTGCACCACCGTCTTCTGGGGTCTTCGAGCAACAACACCAGAGGTCCATGCAGGTGTACCTTCATCAACAGCAACAACAGCATCAACAGCAACAACAACAGCAGCAGCAACACAGTCCACAGGTGAGATACAATATACAGATTATTTTCGGGTATCGGTTTGGGGAAAATGGCCGCTGGTCGTTTGTTGACTTCCGGTCCCACGTTTACGCGAAAACAATGAAGTCATTAAAAGAGTGGTGGTGGTGTTGGGTTGATGGCCTGCCTTCAGCAACGTCCCTGCCAATTTTTCTTGCACCACAACTGGTGAAATTTATCGAGGAACTCGGCGCCAATCTGTCTGTCTGCTCCCGACTTTGGACGTTCACACATTTTTTTTCTTCCTCCACTTTCAATTTGGTGTTTAGTGTCAAAAGGTCTACCCCGCAAAAAAGAAATATATAACCAGTACAGAAACGCAAAACGCCACTTGTTGATATGAACTGGGAGCATCCAGCTATCATGTGATTTGTTAATGCGCGATATAAAGCCAAGAAAGATGCGATTTTTGCAATATGGGGGGCTGTTTGTAAATGATGTTGCGTATTAAGCACGAAGTTTAGCATGGTGTCTTTTATTCCAATTTATATTGGCAAAAAAGGCGTGTCTTTGCAAAACAGAAGCGTGAATCTCTTTGATTGTTGGTTTATATACTAGCCAAGTTATTTGTTTACTAACTGCACCATTTGGGGGCGTGGCCAAGCAGGCAGCAACCATTTTTGTCAAGATAAATCGGAATTTAGTGTACCGATACTGGGAATCCTAGAATTTTCCTGTACTTGAAATCATGGAATGTGTTTCTTAATACTGGAAAAGTTTGTAATTTCATTTATTGATTTCTCTGTTCCTCTTTTAATGTTGAAATGAAAGTTTAGTCATGCTACCACACTGATAAATAGCTGGGTGAGGGTGGTGAGAAGTTTATAAAGTTTGAGGAATAGAAAAGTTTTAAGTCCCGCCCAGGGGAGGGACAAAATGCGTTTTGAAGAGGTTGTAGTGTGGCATAAATCCTTTCTTAACTTTGTACACGTACGAGTTATAAAAATATAATTTTGCATGACAACTATAAGTAGAAGATTTGTTTTGCAAAGGAATATTATTGAATTTTTTTGACCATTTTTTACAATCGAACTCAATTTGTAAGAAATGTTATTTTGTAAACAAGAGTTTTGCAGAATTGCCGCAGAAAGTTATATTTACAAAACGTTTTTGCATAAATGGTGCGTTATTTGTGCAACAAATTTTGCAAATTCTTACAAATTTATGAGCAACTTATTGGTTCAGTTTTCTGCAAAGCAAACACGTTAATGAATAGGCCTACAGTGGAAAATCTCTATAACGACATCCCTTATAAGGGAACAAATACAGTAAATATTTTCCGTTGGAAACAGGTTAGACTGTTATTTTATTTATGGAAAAACTAGTTTTAGAAATGTTTCCGCTTTAGAAAGGTTTCACTATATCAAAATTCTGGGAAAAAGGAATAATTGAACGACAGGTGGCGTTGCAGAAACGAGAGATAATTAGAATAGCGCACATTCCTTGATGCTAGTGTAGAGAAATGTATTGGGTTGAAACCCGGGTTTTTGCGAACGGGTTTAACTGCTCGAGGTTGAACTACCTGGTGGTGGGTTGAAAAAGAGAAGTTCTGTGGCAAGTGGGTGGGGTTTGTGAGCGGGTTTTGTGGGTGGTTCTCACGAAGCCGGCACTTTTTGATGAGTTGCTAAGATAAGGAGAAGGAGGAGGAGAAAATGTTTGAAAAAATGAGGCGTTGCACCTGCGGGAAAAAGTGTGACGACATTTCCCGCCAAAAATGCCGCCCATTTTGCAGCCATCTCATTGGCTCGCTTGTCGTCATTTCTGCATCTGGTACTTCCCGTGTGAGAAATCCCAGGCCTAATTATAAAATAAATTATCACAGTGTATATTAAAACCTGCGAATGGCGGAAACCCAAGGGACCGGACAATATTTCCATCATAAAATAACGATCCGATCCGCATTTTTTGTGGTATACCCTTTTTACTTATGTAATCTTGATGGCTGTATGATGAGACATTAGATCATCAATAAATCGCTAATTGGTGGGCGTGGAAATCGTCAGCAGGGATAACAGGGAAATGCTCTTTTTCAGTAAGCAATTCCCATTGCCAAGATGGATGCTGTAGTGAGGCAAATTTATGCAGTTTGTTCCATTAAACTGCATTTTTACGAATGTAAAATTAACTGAAGTATTTTTTGGTAAGGGCCGATTTGTTCAAGTTTTCTCGCTAAGGACGCCATTTTTCTTGTTGATTTCTCAATCCAGTGGCATGACGCTGAAAAGGCTCAATTGAGAAACAGTTAAAATCAGTTTTTATTTGTTTTGGGTATTTGAGTAAGTCATGCTAGCCTTAAAAAATGTTAACAAGTTTTTTAATTCAATATTTTTTGATCAGCTGTTAATTTTTGTATAGTTTTTTTTTCTAAAGTACCTCCCATTTTTTATCTCCTCCCTAACACAGGATATCAACAACTGACACATAACATTGATACCATTTTTCCCCCAAGGAATTGTACGATCACAATGAAAATATTTGTATAAAAATACTATTTTTTTATTGGTTGGTATGTGGAATGTCTGTTGACAAGTGTTATTACGATTATTGTATTTTTTAATATTAGGTTAATGCTTGTTGATAGCATGATTTAAGTTGTTTTTCTTTTAATAAGGTAGCTACTAACTAGAAATATAGTGAATATGAAACGGAATTTAGTTTGCTGGCAATGAAACGAACGCGATTGGTCGGGAAAGGGAACGCCCACAATAGGATGGGAAGACAGTTTTGCAGGAAATCATCTTTCTGTTTAGTGGTGTTGGGTGATTCATAGAGAATGTGTGACACATTTTAGAATATCCTGGTTGTTTTCAGAGAAGTTTCCATAGTGTGTGCTGAATCAATGGCTGAATAGTGAAAATGTTGAATGCGCAGCGTTTTAAGTGCGCCATCTGGTATTAGATCGGGGAACTAATTTGGTATTTTATTATTGGGAATTCCCCAACCTCAACAACCTCAAAAATTAGAAAATTCTCCAATATCAGATTTTAGTTTTTATGACCATATTTAGTTACACAGTGATACCTGCCTATGGTGGAAACTGTCTATGGTGGAAACCTGTCAATGGTGGGATCTTGTTCATTTGTGAGAAATTTGACTTTTTGGAACCATATACAGTAGACTGCATGATAAATGTTTTTAAAAATTACTGCATTGCTGGAAAAACTTTCTAAGGTGAAAAGTTTGTTTTCCCAGTCCCATGAGATTCCACCACAGACAGGTTATACTGTATATAATGTTATTCTGGAGTAAATAAATGTGCCTGTTTTGAAACTAACCTTTACAAGTGCTATTTTGAACTGTGTAATTTTGCAAACGCCCTCTATTGTTAACTATAGGCAACTTTCATATGTTGAATCTTGGTTGAATTCAAAATACAGTAAAACCTGTCAGAAGCGGAATCATGACGGAAATCTATAATTTTAACTCCCTTAAAAGCAGATTCCATAATAAAATCATGTATGTAGCGAAAAAAACTGTTTATAACGGAAATATTATGGGTTTCCTTTATTCACAGGTTTTACTGTATTGAAGAGAAGTGATTGAATTGTTTTCCAGTATGAGGAATAGATAGTGTAATAATTAATAGTGTAATTGTTTTGTAATATTTATAACTAAAAATTCATTTTAATTGCGAGTTTCAAAACTGTATTTTTTAAATATGGGTAGCGGTAGCTGTTGGGTAGTTGCGTATGGAGCGCCATATTTTAGCCTTTGCGATCGGATTGGGCTTTAGTTTTTGGCTCTGACTCGTTTTGCGCTGCTAAAACCTCCGACAATATTTGGCTGCTGCCCGGACTCAGCATATAGAGAGTAGAGGAGAGGAAGTGCGGATTCGAGGGATCTCTCCCCTTTTCCCTTCACCCCCACCCTCCACTCAACTCCCTCTCCCCCAATCCTGCTGGTCGTCGTCGTCGGCGAAGCGAGCGCTAGCCTCAACGCTCCATGCCGCTCTGCGCCCGCACGCGAGGCTACGATTCACCAGAGAGATTTCTATATATGTACACATTCATGCATATATCTATGCCATCCGTCGTTTTGCGTGCCCACTACGGGTTCGCAATCCCGACATGGTCGGTTGCGAAGTTTTCGCGGGGGTTTGGGGAGAAGGAGCGACGCGATAAAAGCGATGTTTGCGAGAATGGGAGGAATATTTTTCGATAAAACGCTGCGCCATCGCGACGTGAAGCGTTCGACCTTTTGCGAGGCTTGAAAGTCGTTCGATAGCCTCGACGAGCGAGGATCGCATATTTTTCTCGCTCGAGCGGCGTTCAGTTCGTTCAGCTTTATATACCGCGTTTTTAAACTATTCCAGGCGATTGTTTTGTTTTTGGACGGGAATAAATGTTGGGTTTTCGATGTCGGAGGAAGGAGGAAACGAGTTGGCATTTTTCCCTGGCCGGGGATTTCGCGCGCAAGGCGAAAAACTCGTTTGGTTGGCTGCGCGGATTTTGAGAAGCTCGCATCAAGCTAGCCTCGCGCGCCAGGGTGCCGTTGGGGGGATTTTTCTCAAGTCTCCGTTTTTGCTAACTCGGCCGCGTTTCGTTTCTCTCGTTCGTTCTGTCGGGGGAGGTTTTCGGATGTTTCTTTTTTCTTTCCCGCGCGTTTCTTTTTCCTTTTTATTTTATTTTCGCAGCAGCAGCATGCGAGTTTGAGTTCCGAGTAATGGGCGCTGGTGGCGCCCCCTTTTTGCCGGCCTCGAGAGCCCCTCGAGCGAAGCGAAAGCGGGTTTTTCGGGCGTCAGCCAATGGCGAAGCAGGACATTGACAGCCAGGCTTGATAAATGGCCCCAATTGTAAAGCTGGGCTGGTCGGGGCCGGGCGTCTCTCGCTGGCTGGCTGTTTATTCCTGGCTCCGAGACCCGCAGAGATGGATGGCGCTACGATAATGAGGCGGCAAGGCCCCGGGTCTCTCTCCCTTCTCTCCCCCCTTTCCATCCATCCAATGAGGTGGACCCATCCAACCGTCCCTACGCATCCACCCTCTGCGAGTTGTATTTGAACTGACAGTCATCCCTGGAACGAGGTGGAGCGTAATGGACTCGCCCTAGTTCCATTATAAACGACCGGGGGACCTCTCTAGCCTCGAATTTTGCGAATGTTGAACGATGCGCGACCTTTGGTCGAGTTTTTCTTGAGCATTTTAGATGCGGACGTGGACACGTACATGCCAGGCTCTCGCCGATGCTTGATGGCTCGGATGACTGCCGGTTGTGACCGAAGTCCGGTGCCGACAGACCTATAAAAACGAAAATCGCCGGACTCCATTTGTCCTTTTTTTTTCTTCCCTTTAAATACACAAAAACAAAATGGCCGCGTTCGAAATTTCCAGTGAGGCTCGCAGATTTTTGCGAGTTTTTGTTACTGGGGAGCATTTATAAATGTAATTAGTCACCTCTGTTTATTTATTAGAAGTTGCTTTTGGGATACTCAGTATCGTTTCTTAAAAAATCCGTTGCAAATTTTCGGAATCTGAATATGGAATGTTTTCATTTTTTACTCTGATTTTAATCCATTTTCAATACATTGCATGTTTTAAATTGACTTGCAATTTTTTAGGTGATGTTTAGTCATTGCACTTTCCCTATATTTGTTCCTAGCATTTATTCAATTTTGCGTTCAAAATTTGAACGGGAAGTTTTACAAGAAGTGATTTTGATGCTCGTTGCTCTCGCCCTCTGGTGGGACGTTGAGGAACCGCATTCGAAAATATACTGGGAAATACAGGGTGAGGCGAAAGTATGCAAATATTTGAAATATGTTGTATTCAGTGTAAGAAATGCGATTGAAGAATTTTACCAAGTTTTGATTTGCATATAATGCTAACTATCACGTTTTAAAGATTAACTTCAAGTAATTACGGACTTTCGATTCGTCCTGTATAACAAAACTAATTGCAGTTAATTTATTAGAAATGCTGTTAGATGTCGCCCTCGAAATCGATTAAAAGTGTTCTTTTTTTGCCACAAAATGTGCATTTGAGGAAGTTACTCAAGTATTTTGTTTTAGTTTGCTTATTTTCAATTATCTTTTAACTTTGCTTTGGAGAAACTAAGAATTTTTTCTCTTATTTATTCCCTACAAATTATACTAATTGGGTCATTCCATGTCAACTCAACCAGGGAGTTCACCACACCATCTCAGAATTGATTCATATTTTTTGTACGGAT
>JAQFZQ010003332.1:0-11012 GCA_034696005.1 Glomeris marginata | reverse complement strand
AGTCAAACAATGGGCCAAAGAGGTGGCGCGAGATTTTTTTGCCGAAGGTTGCAGAAACTCATCCCTCGGCTCAACAATTGCATGCAGAATGAAGACAATTATGCTGAAAAATAGTGTTTGATATATGTAAACGAGTGTGTAAAGTTTTTAAGAATACATTGGTTTTTTGATTTGTAATAAATTGAGTACTCTTACTTTCTGGACGTGCCTCGTACCATGTAATATGTACTAACTCAAAGTTCCCTTATCAATTATTTACTGCATTCCAGGGTTTATTTCAACAATTATGAGTGTAATATGTCTGCTGACAATAACAGACTCTCCGGTAGACATTGGTCTGAAAAGTTTTCTTCCGGCAGTAAGTCAAGACGTTAAAACAAAAGGTAATGCAAACTAATAGTGGGGTATTTCGTAATTACAAATTATGTTACAAATTGTGTAACACTAGCAAGGGTTTATAGGAAAATCAGCAAAAGGCTCTTGGAAGTACTTCCTCAGAAACCGAATACTATGGACCGTATCGTTAAGTTATCTCATAGTTTCCTGCGCTAAAACTGCACTTTCAGATTGGGCCCAAGTGTATCTCATAGAAGATAAGAAAATGAGCCCATACAAAGGTAATAATGTACATTTCAATTCAGTATTTATAAGTTAAACAATGCGAACAAAATATACGGTTCACAGCCAGTTCCTTTGTGAGTGCCTTGGAAGCCGGAGGACTTATTGGTGGCATCTGCACTGGGTACATTACAGACTGGATAATATCTAGAAATGTAAGCCACTGTTCTCACATCACAAACAGACATTACTTCTTAACTCTATGTTCCTTATCACCAAATCACTTTAATTTATCATTCCCGCAAAGCTATAAATGGAAAACTTGTAATCCAATTTCATTCGAAAACCTCAAAATTGCTCTATTAGCTAGAAAATGTAACAAATTATTAATTAAAGGCAAGTAACATCACTGAACAGATGGTTCACTACTTCCCAGTATACAAACTGTTGCCAATTGCACAAGGATTTTAAGGAACATACATATATTTCGCGAACTCTGACCGAAGGGTTCAGCGTTGAGATTGGTTAAGATATGACAGAGAAACTGCAATGGGTCATTATGACTTAACTGTTGTTTTAGAAAAGGTGGAAAGAATTACAGGACTGTTTTGTGTGGTATTCAGAATGCTGGAAGAACAAAAGATGATCCAAGATTGGAGAATGGTGCATCTCGCAACGTACGGCTTCCGGTGGCCACATTTCTCACGATACTGTTGTGTGTGGGACTTCATCTGTTTACTTTCCTTCTAGAAGATAATTCTTCTGAAGTAAGTAAAGTCGAACATCTTACTTTGCTTCTTTCCTCTGTGAATTTTCATCATTTTTGTTTTACTAATACACTACATGACCCGGTATTACCAACAATCTAGTTCATTATACTTGGACTGGGATTTATGATTGGAACAAGTCTGTACGGACCAATCAACATCTATGGAATGGTCGCTATTGAATCATCACCACCTCATTTGAGTGGAACTGCTCATTCCATAGTTGCGCTTGCCGCCAATGGTCAGTAGCTATTTTCTAGATTTGATCATTCAATACATTTAGAAAGTGAATCATAGTTGGAGGAACAGTGCTGACAACTAGTTATTATATCATAAGCTACAGGCATTGCAACTTTAAACTATTCATTGTCATTTCACTTTAGTTGGCGCAATGGCTGCCGGACTACCTCTCACTTCCGTGGTCGTCAAGTACGGATGGTCAAGAGCTTTTGTCCTTCTGAACATCCTGGCAGTGACAACTGTTTTATTCCAACTGTCACTTATATTTTTAACAGATCGAAAACACAAAGTTTCTAAACTGAAACAGAAATAGTTACTTTCTGCCAAATAGGTCTAAAAGCCATTATTTTTTTGTTTTTTTTTTTAAAATTATGCAAGGACTTTTTACAACTTGATCCTCACGTGTGTATGCCTAGCCCACTTTAAAATATAGGCAATGGTTTTAAATCATCCCCACAAATTTTATCATACAGTGAAATTGCCGACAACGAATTGTTTTTTTGTTGTTGTTATAAATTGCATATTGCTATACATATTTCCTTCCCATTAGGTTTTAAACCGACACAAGTGTAAAATTATTTTTGTTATATGCAAATAAAACAGTATACAATATTAGTTGCAAAAAATATGTACAGCCTAAACATGGGACATGATCCAAATTCAGCTACCTTAATAATTTGTCTTATTTCCAATGTGTCCAGGTTAATAGTGTTTTTTTTTGGGAACACCCACTCCAGATCACATCACCATTATTGTTTGGACAAACCCTCATTTCAACTTTCAAATAAACAAAACTTAAAAGTTTAAAATGATTGGAACACAATGTTTGCCTTATGCATTGTTCTGAACTTCAGCTTTTCAGCAACATCATTATTGTTCCAATAAGCTATCAAAAGACTGTATAATTGTGTTAATTGTCAGTTAATCATCACAAAATACAGCTCTTAAAATTGAATATGTGATCAAACTATTTTTGCAACGACCGTACGTGTAAAACAACCCATTATTATATTTTGTCAAACATTAAATGGTGCAACTATATTGGCTCAATTTTTCCATTTTTGACATACTGTCCTCGTATTTGTACGCTAGCTATGAATTAAATCGTTGTGAAAGCCATCAGCAAATAAATGTGTGACGTTAAACATCGTCAAACAGTTGTATTCCAGCTGCAACACATACAACAGGTCCAGCGCAGTGGTTCTTGTTACCGCTAAAACACGGTTGAAAATGTCCAAAGGATTGGAATTGTTGCTGATTTTGGCGTTTTCTGCCACATTTTCCATGGCTACAGACACTGCAAGGGAACTGGAGGAACGAGGTGCTGTTGCCAGCCTTCTCGCCAATCTCATCCCAGGTCTATTCAGCATTCCAGGAGGGTCCTTTGGTCCGTTTTTGGGACTTCTTGTCGCTTTGGTGGCATTCCTTGTCTCACTCCTCAATTTATAAAACTATGTATAATTGTTGGAGAAATAAACATTATATTCTTCATGTACTGTGTTTCAAATTGTTCCATATTGTACTTCAGTGAAATATTGGGTTGGCATGTTTCCTTAGCATTATTGCATCCAATATGGTGGTCTAATGTTACCATCAAATTTATTGGTATTGTATTTGATCTAAACAAAAATTGAACACTACTTCCTAAATTGAAAATCTAGTTTAATAATTTATTGTACAATGAACACTCCTATTCGTGAATCTTTTGAGTAATTATTACATATGCTGGAAATACACAAAGATATTTGCTTTTATTACTTTACAATTCATGCTTCATGTTGTTTTTATACTTGTCTATAATTTTTGCTTTAGGCACTTGGATTCATAATGTTGGTAAAATTACACTTTGATTCATTTGTCTTGCAATTAAGTACAAATAACATTAGAAAACGTGATATGAATGTTTATAAGGCAAGTTCATTTTGTAATATGTAATACCATATGTCCAATTCGCAAATGTGCAATGTCTTATATGTGTCACATCTACAGTAAATCGTGTAATACACATTGTTATTGCAAAAATTGAAGAAAAAAAAGAGTTATACCCCATTTGTGTAAATTGTTTGCAAATAACTAAAAATCAATGTCATATCGCAAATTAAAATAGCAACAATATATTTGTATGTAATGAATAATTACATCACGGACATCACGGACTTGTACATGCAATGTGTTACAAACATATTGCACAAAACTGTGTTGCCCTGATGTCGGATCACTTGTTTATTCGAACTAGTTCAAACTAATAAAACGCAAATTGGTTGCATCACTTATTTATACTGCTCTAATAAAAGTGCATTTTGGGATAACATGATGCATTCACTATAGGTATGGCTTAAAAGGGGACAATAAACAAAGGTCTACTGTTGCTAATAGGTTCCCTGGAAACAGTGTGATCTAGTACATGACGACTACCTTGGCCCTTTGGTATGTCTTTGTGTGGGAAAGTTATGGGAATTTAAACTGTCCACTTCCACATTGGGAAACTATGGTTTAACTATTGCTTTAACCAGTTTAACCCAAGTGATGTAGCGGAAGGCGCAAAAATGCTGCCATACCGCGAAAATAAAGTCACCGCTAAAAGTCTAAAATTAATCTACCACGAAAATTTAGCCACGCGAAATCAAAGTCGTTTGAAGTATCGCTTAATTCCAAGAGGAACTGGGACAGATTTCGAGTCGCATATAGTTGTTTTTATGCTTTAAAGTACAACTCTGGCCAAAAGTATTGTCACATTTTGCTATCCTGCAGCACGCGATAAGCGACAATACTTTTGGCCACAAATGTACATTAATTAGCAGAAGTAGGAATACATATTGCAACACATTTGGTTGAATAATGCAAGGTATGCGACTGCAAACAAAGTACGAAACTACATCAGTGTTCCAAATTGGAATTGCAAAACAACTGTTGCTCAAACACACGCATCTCTATGAACACAGTCATAATAACATAGTCTGTTAGCATCACTCGCAGTACCGCAATAGCTCTACAACAAATTCTATGTGTGCGTATGGACTTTATTAGATTACAAGAGAGTCATACATATTAAATTCGTACATCAAATTCAAAGTTTCAGACTGCATACAAAATCAGCCAACTGTTTCAGCAGGCCACTCAATGGAGTATTAAAAAAAGTCAGACTCAGATTGAATAGAATGCCTGATATTGCCCCATAACCAAAAGGTGCTATGCAAGTCTGTCCAAACGTTCTGGATTCAAGATCACTGACGGAAGAAGCAAAATTGAAGCAAACGATTGCCAAGATGGCTACTACAATCATGTTAGGCATCATTTCTGCAATACAAAAATCAATGCTTGATAAAGTCTATATGCCAACAGCTGCATTGAATATTATACCACTACTAAAACACTGAACTTCTATTATTATAATTGAACATTTAAATAACTTATAACTACATTCCAATATGAATGACATTTTCTTATAACTGTACAACTTACCAGAAGATCAGATGATATCAGGATTACTATAGGAAAGTAATACGTTCTCCTTGTTGAGGAACTTGTTAACAAAACTAGGCAAGTTAGCAGCTTTTATACAGGTTTAGTTCAAACAGTGCAGACCAATAGTACGTTTACTCTTATTCTTGCGTGATCACATGATTAAACAAGTGAATCAAATATGGCCACACCCGTTGCTCATTACTTGCAAATTAATGAAAACAAAATTCAGTATTATTTGTTGTTTGCAGTGTATTGGAGCATCAGTTTACTATACAAACGTGGTCCTTCAAATTATACCACTACCAAAACATTTCATCATATAATTCCATGCAAGTTAAATATTTTGTTCACACCAATCTGTCACTTTTACTCCCAGCAACTTCATGAAAACAACGCCCGTGTTATTAATGAACAGCTTTTGGTAATGTCATACAGTGAAATCTGTGAGAAACGGAAACCCATGGGACCGGACAATATTGCCGTTCCAGATAGGTTTTTCCATGTTTTTGTTGTTAGCCGATATAAGCTACTAACTGGATTCTAGAGGGTTTAAAAGGCTAATTACGTTATAAGAAATACCATTATTACCCCTTACTCCACTGGGAACAATGGACAAATTGCCCTTTCACATTCTTGGTCAGTTAATTGGATAGGAAATGAAAATCTATCAGCAAATCAAAAAATATTTGAACCTGGTATTTTTCACTTTCAATTCTGACAGTGTCAAAGTGCATGTCCAGGGAATAAATTCCGATTTACTAGAGCCGAAACACGTGTCGTGTCTTGTACAGAACCAATTTGTGGGAAAGGAAATTATTCCAAATTCATTAACTGTATGTTAACCCGTCTCACAGGTTCTGGTTTAGACAAGTATTTTATCATGAAAATCACACCTGCTGTCCTTCCAAAGAAAGATTGAGCTAGGATAATGCCAATTTATGTTTTGAATGGGTGCACGGTTGCAATTTGCGGCAACACTAGCAGTAGTCATTGCACGCCATAGCCTGCACACCTGCAACCGTGCACCCCTTCAAAACATGAAATAGGCACCGTCCCAGCTCAATCTTTCTTTGAAAGGACAGATATTTGTATACTTAGTTGGCCATCAGTAGTGGATAAACTTTTGGAATCGATTATTAGGGATACTCTGCAGATACACATATATATGGAGCATAAAATTATAATTGGGAACACACAACACGAGTTCAGAAAGGGCAGATCAGGCTTGACAAATGTGTTATAATTATATGAGATGACTACTGTCCGTTTCACAAAATATTGCGGTCGAGAGGGCCCCACCCCCAACCTGACTACTGCTTTGTGGGAAATTTGGGACATTTGAGGCTTGCAGGTGCATGTTTAACCTTTACCCAGTGACATCATGATTCGGCATGCGATTGCAGCCTCAAATACCCAAATCCCCCTCAAAGCAGTAGTCAGGTCGGGGGTGGGGCCCTCTCGACTGCAATCTTTCGTGAAACGCACAGTAGGTGTGTTGTTGGGGGCTCTAGTATAGATATCTTGCTGTTGGATTGAGTAAAGACACTTCATAAGCATGATCATACTAAACTCCTTCGGAAGCTTAGGACAACGGGCTTGACAGGGCAAATGTTGCAGGGATTAAAAACTGGTTGACATCTTGGACACAATAGTGTATTGTCAATGGGGAACATTCAGTATGGTTGGAGGTTACTACCTAGCGGTGTACCTTGCTATTTCCAGTTTACATTGATGACCTAGAGGAAGGCATTCTGTGAAGCAAAGCCAGGAATTGCAAGTTGTTCTAAATAAACAAATATGTATCGCCTCGATTACTAGCCCCCCTTGTTTACGCGCTTCCCTCGATTTAGCGCCTTACTTTGAGGGTGAAAAGTTTTTTTACAGCCTCCCCTGATTAGCCGCCTCCTACTTTCATATGTTGACCTTGCTTTCACTTACAGGCCTCATAATTGCCCATCCCTTTCTTAACCCCTCCATAGGCGCGTCAAAAATTTCACGAGAATAGGCGCATCGGCGCCTTACAGGCGCCAAACATTTATAATCATTTTAAAATAATATAACACGAGTTTAAATTGTCGTCTTCATCCTTAAGACATCTTCGTTCATGTATGCGACTTTTTAAAACAAAAATACAAATTTAAACCTTTATTATTAATTTATTTTTACTGAAATTGAATGACCCCTCCGTGCGCTCATCAAAAATCATACAAGAATAGTCGCGTCGGTGCCTCACAGGCGAAAAACATTTAATATGCATTTTAAAATATAATGACACTAGTTTATTGAAAATAATAATTAGGTTTTGCCAAACCTTAACCATGAATGCATCAATGATGCAGGCACCAGCAGTTTGACCACTAAATATAGATTTTTAATGTGGTTAGGCCTATCAAATCCAGCAAAATCGAAACTGTGCTATCACTAATAATGTGTTTTTCTTTAATTGGAGCTGCATTTCCAATGGAATATGATTTCGTTTTCTTCTAGGAGACACATTTGAGAGGTATACAAAAGGAAAACCGTCTAAAAAATAACCATATGAATCTTCAGCTTTTCGAACGTTGGCGCCTGAGAGGCACTGACACGACTATGGAAGGGTTAATTTAGCCACTTTACTGCCAGGTGCTCTGCAACCTCTCCCTTCTCTCTGAAATCCTGTATTTACATCAAAATTCCCAGCGACATTGCTAAATTACCTAATGAAACTACTGCGTTAGGTGCTAAAAATGCCCCTCAGTTTTTAACCGCTTCCCTCAATTACGTGCTTCCCTTGAATAAGCGCCCACAAAATAAGGTCACAAAATAATTAGCCGCCGAGGCTTACAATATATACGTACTATTAAAAATAATTAATCCAATTCCATCCTAACCTTGACTTCTAATCAGCAACATTTCCAGTGTGCCATTAGGTATGAAAATTAGTATAATTTTTGTTTTACGGTTGTAAAGGCTCATTTTGATTCACATGCCCTTTCAATTAAAAATGTTTTGAAACATAGAAATATGAATGTTTACAAAGTAAAGTTCATTTCATAATGATACAACTCGGTATAGTAAATTCGCAAATGTGTTATTGCAAAATTTGAAAAGTTATATTTCACACGTGAAAATTGTCAGCCAATAACTAAATATAGTACATAGTAATGTCATTGCAGAATTACACCGAGGATAAGGTAATTCATGAAAATCAACTACTGGTACATGCAATGTATAACAAACATTACACATGTACAAATTCGGAATTTCGTGGAATTTAATTTATATCCCCAACAAGTACTAATTCTAGTATGCTTAAGTTATCAATATACAAAATAGCCACTTCACTAAAAGTTGCAGCCGGCATACATTTGAACATACAATATTCTAATAGGCTCTTCAAAGTACAAAATGAGTTGCAACTAAAAGCATTTCATTTTAATATATTAAAGGAGAAGTTCCACCCTTTTTCGAACATACCCTAAAAACATGTAATCAAACACAGAAAATATGGTGAAAAAATGTTGGTGAAGCCAGATTTCAATTATAAATTGAGAAAAAAAGTTATTAGCAATCTAAGCGCGATTTCGTAGCTCCGCCCACGAATTGATCCCAACAAGGCTGCTAGCCTTGATATTACAATAACCCAGTGATTCAATAAAACCATGGACCCATACGGCCAATGGAAAGTTAAATATTTTGCTCATATGGACGTCACAACACATGAGGAAAACATTTAATACAAACAGTTTGACGTTAAACTTTGTGTACAGTACGTTTCCCCGGTCCAACTGCCACTTGTTTTCCCAGAAATTTAACGAGAACAACGCCCGTGTTTTGAAATCGCAATTTATTGCAACGTGCTGAAGAACACAACAAAAGCACATATAATAATATATACACACGAGGGCTATCCGTAAAGTAGTATTAGTGGTTCATTATTTTAAAATACAACGCTTTCCGTTGCGAAACTTGATACCATTTCAAAATTGGTATTTACAAGGCAGTCAAACATTAGTTGCACTCGTATTTTTATAAAAGCAAGTAATGAGCTATATATGTGACAAAGTACATACGGCTTTAGCTATTTTTCATGTAATTACCAAATTTATTTAACCGCTTGTCATAGCAAGGTATAAACTTCTACCATCCTTCAAAAATTTTGGATCAACTGCAAATAATCATTTTCAGTCTCATTTTGGACCTCTTCATCTGATTGATATCGTAGCTTCGCTAAGGTCATCATTGCACGTCATAGCCTGCGCACCTGCATCAGTGCACCCCTTCAAAACATCAAATAGACACCGTCCTAGCTCAATCTTTCTTTGAAAGGACAGTACCCTAACTTGGGACTGAACACATGAAAGTCACGAGGTGCAATGTCTGTACCATACATACATATGTAGGTTACATATTTACTTACTGCGCTTTCAAATAAAGATTGAGTCAGGAGGCGTGACGGCGTCATGGGCCGACCCATTTCAAAGGGGTGCACGGTTACAGGTGTGCAGGCGATGATGCGCGTCATACCCTGTACACCTGTAACTGTAAACCCCTTTGAAATGGGTTGCCCCATGACGTAGAAGGCATGAATCCACCCTCCTGGCTCAATCTTTCTTTTAAAGAACAGTAGTTCCTACTGTCCTTCCAAAGAAAGATATTTTTCTAGGTGCTCATCTGCTACCCAATAATATAGTATGCAGTTCTTAGAGCAGTCAAGGTAGTAGAAGCCTAAGGCATGGACAAGGATCCCCAGTGCCCCTAGTGGCCTTGCATGCTATTATTGCTGCACTCATTTTGGTTGGAAAATTTGGGAATATTAAACTCCGCCCAATAAGGAACAGACAACCCACAAATATCCGAGCGCCAGTTGCACGAATGCGCCGCTGGGTGGCGTAATCGTTTTACTGTGTAACACTGTAAGAAAATGGCGGATTTGCAGTAGTAATTTCGCGATTTCGCCCACAGCGCCCTCAGCGGATTTCTCCTGGAACCTTCCTCAGAAACTTGTGGATAGCATGAGCTGAGGGCATAGTAGCACACGAGGCCACTAGGAACACTGGGGGGTCCGTGTCTGTTAAACACGAATCAAATTGCATTAATGTTGAGTGTATCTAAATGAGAGGAAAAGTATCAAATTGCAAGTTATTAATGTATTATTCAGCTGTGTAATCCTCACATATTGGAGCATATGCCAATTCATGGTTGATAACATGAAATATAATCTGTGTTCGTCAAATGTGTCAATTGACCATTTTATTAGAGTTTTTAATGTGCACATCAGCCACCTATGTGCGCCACATGTGACCTCCTGAATCAGGAACCTATAATGAACTGAAGCTGCCATCGTTTTCATTGGCCACATGATCATATTATCATTTCTTTGCCAGCAGTTGCTGGGCTGGCCACCAGGTGGCTCTGCTGTATTGCTAAATGGACAATTCCTTTACAAAACAAATTTAAAAGTGAATTGACAGGGTAAAAATAATGAATTCCAATTTCGATGAAAAGGTGGGAAAGTGTTGTAAATGTAGTGAATATTATTACCCCAAATTCGCAGTTATGGGGAAAAATTGGTTCTTTAGTTCTTACAACACAATGAAATGGTTAGGAGGAGTAGCCATAGCTTTTTCAGACAGAAGCCCCACCCACTTTTCCTACACCAGTGGCCATAGCTTTACACCCCACTGGCCCATCCCAGCCATATAGTTTCGTCATTTAGGAAATTAAGTGGCCGGAAAAAACCTTTCGTTTAGCAATTCAGGATGAGACAATTAATGTTAGTGTAATGCATTCCTGAAAAACAGCACGTAGTTTGGAAAAAGGCGGGTCGGCCGGGGAATCGAACCCCGGGTGCCTGACTTTCAGCGTCAGTGCCTCACCCTACCCTACAAGTTAGACCACTCGGCCACCAACTCTCATCCAAACATGCTTAGTTTTGGCCCCTTTATGGTGCCAAGGACTTGACACTGCAACCAATCACAACACGTGATATAATGTCACAGG
>JAQFZQ010003331.1:0-11014 GCA_034696005.1 Glomeris marginata | reverse complement strand
TCACCGACTGCTATTCGTATATAGAATTACAAACATTGCCTGCATAGTGTCAGGGTATTTAGACACTGCTCTTTACAGACTTGGGAGAGATTGAATGAAATGAAATAAAATCAAGGTTTTGAAGCGACTTTAAAAAATGGGAACACCAACAGTTTCAAGACATGGGGAAACACTGTCATCATTCCATATAAAAATAGATGGGATTGTGCCAAAGAATATAATTTGTTTAAAATAACTTGTGAATGCTAGTGAACATACGGAATTAGGTGTTGGCTGCAAGGCAATATTGATTAGAGAATGGTTATATTGTAAAATATGATTCATTATAATATAAATTAAATAACATATTGTTATCTGACAATTGCAGATCTGTTACACTGTACAAATGAACCGAACGTGTCCATTCCTCAACTTGCGAATCTCCTCATCGAAAGGACAAACCAGGCCAGCTGGGTGATAGTATTCAAAGCTTTGGTCACTGTACATCATCTAATGTGCTATGGAAACGAGGTGCTTTTGCATATCCCATCGTGAAGTATGCGGTATAAAAGGATAAAGGGAACACTTTCAAAAATGTCTATTCTCAATTCTTGCAGAGGTTTACTCAGTACCTTGCATCGAGTAATTGCCACTTTCAGCTCAGCGGGTTTTTGGATAAGACCGGTGTGCAAGGTGCGTAACTGTTTTGTGAGGCAACACGAGTGCGGTGTAAGTATTGAATTATTGATTGAGGTTTTTTGGTGTGCGCAGGTTATGACATGTCCACATTCATCAGGCGCTATGCCAAGTATCTGAATGAAAAAGCACTGTCATACAGAACGGTTGCTTTCGACTTCTGCAAAGTGAAGAGAGGGTACGTATGAAAATACACAGCAGTGGTTTGATTTGATTCGCCATTATGTTTCTCACAATTCGTGGAATGAACCTGTGCGAATGATCCCATCGCAGTCGGTTTTGACTGTTGATTGTGATGTCTTATTGTGGTTACCTGCTGGAGCAGAATGTCATGTTGCTCGAGTGGTTGTTATGCTTCGCAAGCACCTCAACTTTTCTTTTCCTCACCTATAACACTCATTCATGCTTCCTTTACACGGTCTACGGTTTCAAATACCGTATGCCTACACTGGAGTGAATGGCTCACTTTCGTGCCAGTCATGTCAACTACGTAGTGACGCGTACTGTTTTTAATAGAAAAGAAGAAGGCGTACTGCGTTCGATGAATGCGGAGAAACTTGTAAAGACGGTCCCCATTCTCCAGAACCAGTTGGATGCGCTACTTGAATTTGACGTAAGCGTTTCAGCTGTTTGTATTAGTTATTACGGAGTAGAAATTGCATTTTCCCTTTCTTTTTCAGTGTACCGCCAACGAACTTTCAAACGGAGTGATTAACACCGCGTTCATGCTGCTTTTCCGAGACTTAATCAGGCTGTTTGCTTGCTACAATGATGGAATAATAAATCTATTAGGTACTGTATGTGAAACGTGGGAAGCTGTTAGGTTTTCCTGTAATTAGGAACATTTGTCGCGCTTCCTTCAGAAAAATATTTCGACATGAATAAGAAAATGTGTCGGGACGCGTTGGATATTTACAAGAAGTTCCTCATCCGTATGGACAGAGTTGCCGAGTTCTTGAAAGTAGCAGAGGTTTGAGTTTCTTTCAGTGAGGTGACATAAGGAATTTTATTGGTGATTTTTGAGTTTTAATTTTTATTGTAGAATGTGGGAATAGATAAAGGAGACATTCCCGATCTGACTAAAGTATGTATCTTAAAGAGTAGCCTCGAAAACGATGCAACTAGCATTTTGATAGCGATTAATTATTTGCTAAATATGGAGTTATATCGTTTTTCGAGGCTGCGTTTCAATGTGGTGTCCGATGAGTTTAGCGATGTTGATGTCTTTTTATTGTAAAGGCACCGGGAAGTCTTCTGGATGCTCTAGAACAGCATTTGGCAGCGCTAGAGGGCAAAAAGGGCCCTGGCGGAGCAACTACACCCACAGGAAGGTACACGCGGCTTTTGCATTCGTCGCGAAGTTTGCGCACATCCGCAACATTTTCGCTGTAATACTTTGACCTTTGCACGCAAGTTATATTAGCGGATATGTTGTTTGATATAGCATGCGGTTGATTGTTAATTATTTATCACGGTTTGTATTAAGTATTTTATTATGTTGCAGTGGTAGTTGCTCGTAGTCGTTTTGATGGGTTTGTTCATTTATTTTGAGTGCATGTTGTCCGTCTTCCCTCTCCCTCGGTCATGCCCACCGCCGACGCGCAGACAATTCTCCGTCAAAAAAGGTGTGCTTGCCTTGTCCAGCACGAGCAACGCTTTCGGCAGCGCTGCCGCTGCCCAAGCCGGTTTCCGCCAAGGCGAAGTGAACGGGGTTGGAGTTGACGAATCCATTCGCAAGATAGCCCTCGAGGAGGAGCAAGCGGCACTCAACAACCACAAGGTCCGTAGCTGCGTTGGTTCATGTTATCGGATCACTTTGATTACCGATTTTACCAATAAACTAATCTTAACGCGTTACGTTCCTGCAGGAACGCAAATTCAAAGAACTTGGTTTGCAGTCGCCGACTAGTGGTTCGGCAGCGAACACCAATCCTTTCCTGACGTCACCCGCCGGTGCCGGAGATGATGCAGTCAACCTGTTTGGATCTCCAACAGCTGGGTACGTAATGTTTAATTTGTTTAATGCTTTTGTTAGGAATGAGTAATCTCATTTACAGTCAGACTTCCGTTTATTGAATTCATCTGTGTCGAGATTGTTTCATAAAATTAAAGTTTTCAATGAAAAGTGTTCAGAAAATAGAAAATGTGTTTCAGAGCAAAATGTATGCAGTACTGTACTACATTTTAACCAACGAGTATTTTGTGCTGTAATAATTAATAAAATGCCGATTGCAGGGTCCCAAGCGGAGGAGGAAAAGCAAGCGACGACTTGCTCTGTCTTGCCGGAAACCCGTTCGCGGACGAAAGGCCCCCGTCCGTAACCATGGTCCATAACCAGCATCAGCAGCACTTTTGGGGAGCGCAGAACGGTGAGTTGAAGTTACCGGGTGCCATGGGTTTCGCTACGTGCTGCCGAGTTGGATGTTATTTTTTTGCGTGCACTTACGTCGATGGTCTGACAACCAGGATTGGCATCCAGCGTCACGCCCAACGCCACTTTTGTTCCCGAAACTTCGTTTTCCGCCGTTTTTGGGTCGACAGAGTCCACACAAGCCTGTGAGTTGGTTTTGCGTAAGCGGCGTTATATCGAAAAGGAAAGGTGACTCGGTTAAGAACACGGTAATAACGATGCGACGCTCATCCACTCGGAAAGAAGTGCAGCACATTGGGCATGCGATTGCGAGTGATGTCCGGCTGTCGGACGACGCATGCGCCGTCTCCGTTGATTACGTACAATTGTTTTTTGACCGTGCCGGCTTTTCACTAGCTTTTACCTTAGGCATGATGATTGAGCCCTGATCGTCTTTGTTTTTTCCCTTCTCATCTCCACTTCCTTACATGCAGCCCTGGGAGTCGCCAAACCACCCGGCGCAGCCCCAGGTTCGTATGCGTAACGCTCATGTTCAATGTAGTTGGGGGAGTTTGATGTGTGTTTGTTAGTGTTTATCGGGTCGTGCAAATCTTGATTGGTCCGTGTGCCCGATAACAGTGAGTTGTGTGCAGGAATTTATAATACTGGAATTTTTAAAAAGTATTGTGCACATCCCTGGAAAAGTTGATCGGGCACAGTGACCGTCGCATTTGGTATTTGGTGGTAGGTGTGGGCAACATTACTAATGTATCTTTCATCTCTTTCTTTCATTCCTTCTTTCTTTCATTCTTTCCGTTTTCTTCAAACAACTTAACTAACCTAACCGAAGAGGTGACAGTGGATATGGAACGCGATCTCAACATCCCCGGCTTGAACCCGTTCGCTAACCTGTCCAGCAACACCCCTTCCCCATCGCTGGGTCCTCCCGAGCTTGCAGGAGCTGGTACAACACCCATCCTCGGTGGTCACTCCGGCTTCGCATTCGCTTTCGGCGGTTGCGCAGACCCTAGCGAGAAAGCTATGACCGCGGCGCACACCGACGACTCTTCGGCTCCTTTCGCCGACTTCGAAGCCGGATTCGGCCACGCTGCTCCTCCTCCGCGTCCACCCTCCCCTTACGCTCCTCCTGCCGTAGCATCCCATAGCCACCCTTTCGCTGCCATGGACGCCGGGGACTTTGCTTTCGGTACTCCCAGCGCTAAGGTACCCTCTCCTTCTCCCACTCCGGCCCCGGCACCTTCCCCGGCGTGCACGACGCCCCAAGGAGGAATGATGGGTGGGGCGGCGTTTGACTTCAGCGTTCCCGATTCGACGGGGAAATTATCCCCAGGTGGAGCGGGTTCCCCGGCCCATTCGCAGGGGTTTTCTGCTTTCGATGACCTGAACACGACCATCAGGGCCGCCCTGTCTCTGTCAGGATCCGGTGGCGGATCGCAGACTGCGTCGCCGTGCCGTGGGCCAGTAATGGCAGTGGATGGAAGTCCCAGGTCTCGCTCGCTCACCCCGGCACTAATACCGTCAGGTGGGGTCCCTGCTGTTCAGACCTTGGCGCAAGCTTCTTCGTCGTCCTCCTCCAACTCCTCGTTCGGCTTCGGCTCCCCGAGTAAGTCCGCAAACACCGGTGCGGCGGCGGCTGGCAAAGGTGATTTCGACGACCGTGGACCCGGTGTTCGGGGTTGGCAGTCTCGGGATTTTCAGATTGTACCTTTCGATAAGGCATTGTGAAAAGTGGAGAAAAACCCGGGTGTTTGCCAACCCATCCCTTCCCAGCACGATAACGTGATGTTCAGTTAGACATTCCTCTTCCCGCATGAGCTTTTCCGTACTTCCCGTATATCTCCGTTGTCTTGCGGAGTCAACGTAACAAACGCCCGCTCTTGTCCCATGTTTCGCATCTCTCTGTTGCTTGCTTGCAAATTTGCACGTTGCACGATTCGATGGATTTGTTTTGAGAGCCGTAATGAGTAGTTGGCGGGCAAGGGGATTACACGGCCATGTCTCGATCCTGTACGTTAAACCGCACCAGGTTTTGATGCTTTCGGGGACATCCTTCAACCGATGCCCACGATGGCCACCTCCGCATCGGGAAACTTGTCGAATCAGATGCCGGCAACCGGAGGCGGTAAATCTCAAAGCAAGGTGATCACCGGAGACCTGGACTCCAGTCTGGCGAGCCTTGTTCAGAATCTCGAAATCAACCGAGGAGCACCGATCGTCCAGAAGTAAGAGATGTTGCATGTAGGGGACCTTAATGAGAACGGATTCAAGTGTTAATGGATACTTTTGATTGGTTATTAGGGGTCCGCATGTTTGGAATTCGCCGAAGAACATGGCGAAGACCGGAGGCGCCAACTGGACACCGCACGTCGCAGGGTCCACGGCGGGAGCCGGACCGTGGAACTCTCCGCAACACAACTACCAGCCTATGGTAACTTTAGTGCGATTGTAAGTGTATAATTGGAGAGTTAGTAAATCAGAATTGATACGTTGCAGGGCGGTGTGAGACCGGCTGCGATGGGTGCAACGACCATTGGCCAGATCCCTCAGCAGAACGTGATGGCTCCCATGTTCGGTGCTGCGGCAAATGCAGGCCCGAGGCCAGCTGTTCAACAGCAGAGGCCCATGGATCCTTTCGGCAACCTTTAAAAGCGGACGCGGCGATCGGTGGGATAGGGTGAAACAAGACCTTTTTCATCCTCCGATGCGGGGGATTAACAAGGTTCAAGTGCTTCACTTCTCGGTTTGCCGACTCTGACACGGTATTTGCGAGGACACGTACCGTACCACACTGACCGCTATCAGAGATATTTATTGAGTCAGTGGACCGAGGGTGAGAAACAGAGATCAAGTCAGATTAATACACTATTATTATTGTTATTATAATAATAAGCAGCGTTTGGTGTGAATATCATTCGTGGATCATAATCATCATCTTTAAACAGCGGGTGATGTTAACAAGTTGGGCCGGGTTGTTGTTTTCCGGGCCCACGGTTTCCGTTGTTACTTTTCAGTCCGTGTACAAAAATGGAAGCGGAGCTGCGAGCGGTTGTACGTGGGTGTAAAACGTACTCCGCTGTTATTCGGGGCAGAAAACTTGGGAACTAACTGCTGGGCGAAAGAGTGACAGAGAATTTATGCAATACGATACTTAATGAAATCAGAAAAAAAAAGTAGGCGAGTGCGCGGAACAATTTTTGTCCGGTTTACGGGCAAAAGTTGGGCCGTTTCGTGATGTTGCTTGTTGTCGTGTTTGGGGAATGTAAGAAATGCCAAAACGCCAGTTATTTTTCATGTTTGTTACATAAGTTTCCTTGTACGCAATGAGTTTCGCGTGTTGTTGGCGAAACTTGTTATTTATGCATAGCGTTTAGCAGTTATGAGCGAATGTCTCAGTTGAAGTTTAATAATGAGTGAACGTGTACATTCCATAAATAGCGTCTTTTTTGTTTTTTCTTTTCCTTTTATTTTTGTTTCTAGTTAATTGTAACTTTATTTCATTTTTTTTTTGGTTTGCCCATGCATTTAGTGCAGTCGTTGCATATCTGCGTGAACACATTTCTGTAGGTAACATTGTCTTTGAGGGAATCCCTGAAACTCTTCGCTTCTCTGCGCACTGTTGGTTACGGAGATACGCGGATGTTGCGGCTCTCTTAGCAAGAGTTCTCGTGCCATTGTTAATTTTTTTGCGGTGTGGTGACTCTCTATGTCTGTAATTATAACGGCCAGTTTCCCTCCTGTATACAAGTCTCTATAGTGGTCGGTCAAGTCTCTACAGTAATTATATTAACGATTAATAAAATCCGTGTGGTCTCGGTCACCACAGCCGAGGTGTACAAATCAAGACTCGTGTTTAAAATGAAGTTCTTTGAAAACTGAATCGTGAAGAGATGGGAATTTATTGCGTGCGGCGACTGAAGAAATTTATCAGCGATTCCAGATTATATTTTTCCAGTACTTGAAGCAGAGCGGGAACTTGACTCTTGACGTTAACACCGCGGAACTTGAATTTGTCGATGTACAGATCCGTTATCATGCCGTACAACCTGTCCAATCGGCACGGCTGTTTCTGGTATTCCGTCACCAAAGTCTCCTCCTGATTCAGGATCTCCTGGAACTCCGGTGCCAGAAATCCCACATCTCCTTCGTGAGTCCGCAAGTCCTTTAGTGCAATAATTACAATTTTTTGTATTATTTTCGTTCTCGTACTCTACGCGATTTACTCCACGCGTACCTTGAGTGGTTCCAAAAGTTGAACCTTCTTTGCCAAGTTAAGTTGATGTTCCAGATGAGGATGAATAGACCGCAACGTACATGGAATACTCATATCGTTGACATCTGAACAACAAATTACTTCGGTCATCGATTGGAAATGATTGTCCGGAACAAATGGGTACTCACCACATGAAACCTCCAAACGGATCTTCTTCGTTGTTGCCTCTTTGGTGAGTACATCCTTTAAGATTGATATTGTTGAGATGTTCTCGGATTTAAATATTGCCTCTCCTTTCCTGTACATATAGTTACAGTAATTTAAGTATTTGTTTTGTTAACTATGTTACAGATAAAAGTACGGTGACTAGTGTAATACCTGTAACTACAGTGCAGTTGGGTCTGCAAGAATGTGTTTTTAAACGTGATGATGACCTGGCTGGTAGCTGGAGTCCTCTCGGGAAGGTCAGGCAGACAAAAGGTGACCCAGGAATGGATCTCGGCCAAACTGAATTGTCCACGGAGTGTCAACGAGCTCAACGGCCTGGCAATTATGTAAGTAACAATTTAAATGTGAACTGACATGGTTTTGTAAGGTGCCCTAAAAATTAACCCGTGCGCAAAGTAATTATTCTAACCTATCTTCAT
Source organism: Glomeris marginata (assembly GCA_034696005.1). NCBI lineage: Eukaryota > Metazoa > Arthropoda > Diplopoda > Glomerida > Glomeridae > Glomeris > Glomeris marginata. The sequence goes on along the minus strand of JAQFZQ010003331.1, from coordinate 3,111 downwards.
CGAAATGACTGGTACGCTGATGGAGCGACAAGGGCTTTATCTGGAAATGATGCACTTGACAACACTTTGGTTGCAGTTTAGGTGTTAGATAAACCCGCATGATGCCATGCTGACCCTCTATTGTCCGGATCTTTAGGTCCAAGCGAGTGGTGTTCGCTTGGCATCGGTACGTTGCCAACACGTGCTGACCACTCTGAAATGCCCCAAAAAAGCCATGCTAACACGTGTATAACCGAGTTTAACAGTAATGGTATTATATTTTAAATATACTGCTAACATTTGGTTCACATTGGCTGAAGCTGACCACTGCGGAATTCTTCACGGTGTCCATGATGTCCAACGGCACATCACTCTAAATATAAATCTTGATATAAATGGTGAAAAATTCACATGTGAATCAAGACATGTTAGCAAACGTTGAATGCAAATTTACCTGCAGGAGAATGTTGTCAATGGGCACTTGGGTCTCTAAAGTGAGGTTGTACGCGGCATCTTCCGGCCATAAGACAAACTTTTCGTTGACGTCGACTACTGTAGCAGCTGCCTTTGCATTCAGAGTTCCCTTTTGACTGAACACGTGCTGGTAGTTTTCTCTCTCTGCCGAAAGAAGTCGCTGTAAATCCTCCATTTCAGATCTTGCCCCATGAAAATAATGAAACTATTCATTTTCACGTTGCTCATTGCGCTTTGCATGCAATGGTAGTACTTCATAAGTTCAAGTTTTGCCTGAAGTGCGAATAAGGATTGTGTGGTGTGATTTGAATTCTGGGGCTCTATGTTCAAACCAAACACGTAACCTGTGGCAATTACAAAAGAAAATCATAAATGCTATGAGAATGTTGCATGGTGCAGGGAATACGCAGTTCCACAACTCATAGAACTTTAATAATGCTGGATCAATAGATGGTGTGCAATAAGATTGGCTGTGTTAGTGTGTACATAGTAGTTTATGAACAAGCACCTTAAGTTTTGCAGTTTTAAACTTGCTTCACTAGAAACAGTGGCAGTTTGCGGAGTTGAAGTAATTTCTATCGGTTCAGAAGTCAGTCCGAACACCCAACCTATGTAATTACGCAGACAGCTAAAACTTACATTTTCCTTGCATTTACAATCCGATCGTATGTTTGTACAGTATTAACTGTGACAATGGAAAGGGGTTTTTACAACTTTCCCTACATTATTACCAGGATATGTAGCAACAACAATTTCCGCACGGCTGCTGCTCGACGTGTAACCTCCTTGCACTGATGTAACACTCTCGTTGCAACACTAAATTTTGGCAAAAATGTAACGATATTGGATTAATCAATTCATCCAACTAATTTTTGTTTCAAATTGTACGTAGTTTTACATACGTAGCTGAATTTCTCAATGGGTAGTCCATCATCTTCCGCGAAAGAGTAAACTTCCACGCGGCCATCGTCACGTCCAACGATCAGATCTTTAACGCCGTCTCCAGTCATATCAAAATGATGCATGCAAACGATCCCTATTGTAAAATTGACAATAACAAGTTTTATTTTCTTTATACAGGTACTGGCGATCCGATGCGAAGTGAAGTTTTGAAGCCGCGGAGCGGTTCATGCGGCGTATTTACTGGAATTTTACCTCCGTATCCTTTGTCATTATCCAGAGTCCAGATGTTTGTAGCTTTCCTTTGGAAATGTTAAAAATGTTTGTCTTATTTAGTAGGATAATGAATAATGTATAATGTGGATGGTGACATATAATTCCTTACTCGCCCAGATGAATGCGGATGACTTTTCCGTTGGTCGTGCCGACAAGGACTTCACGTCCATCATCTCCTACAATTTAAGTAAATCAGTAAATATCATAGTTAATTTTGATCATTTTCCCCTATATATAGAAATTGTTGGTTACCTCCATCCCCGTAATAAAGCGACAATGTTGATGCAGGACCAGGCAATTCAACTTGGTACAATAATTGGGAATCCTGTAACACTCGCAAAGTACGGTCTTTACATGCTAAAATGGGAACCAATTCGTTTTCAAGGTGCAGACAAATGACATCGTTGATTTGATCTCCAGCAAGGAAGTAGTTGGTGTCACGGCAGTTCACAAAGTGACTGTATATGAAGTTGCCGCAAGCGAGAAGATCGCTGCCGCGGACCGATCTACGTACGTGAATTGCTCAAAACTGTATATTAGAAGCCAAACGTGCGTTTGGATTGAAATTGTGATAACGTACATGGCAATTAGTGATTCACTCAGATTTGTATTGAAGCCGAGGAAGTGTTTGCCCTTTTTGGAGTAGCCGTGGACTTCGTTACGCTGCGCCACGAACACCTTGTCCCTTTCAGTGCCTATTGCTCCTCCTAGGTCCATTGCGCTGATTGGCTGGCTCGGTAAAGTCTTGAAAATCACCTTTATAACAAAATTACTCATTGTAATGTATTGGAAATGTTTTAATTGTAACATAATTTGTAGGTATTATACGCCACGATGTACCGTAACTTCCTTTCTTCTCACTCCGATGCATTGAAGTACACCGGTGTTATCCCCAATCACAATCTGTGTAACGTAAAATTATGTTGTCAACATGTTCTTTGTATAAATAGACGTGTAAACATGTAAGCAGTGAATATAATATTACTTTTTGAGTTCCTTTCTCTGATGTACGCGGAAGAAGTTTCATGGTCCGCGGAGAAGTTACGCCAACCTAGCATTTAAAAGATAAATTCACAGCATTATTTATTGATATGCATATATGAACAATATGAACAACACAAAAATTAAGAGCACAATATTGATGATAATATTGATAATTTGTGGGACATTTCAGAGCACATCACTGAATTTATTTTTAAGGGAAAGTTGAAGCTGGAAATTATAACAATTAACCACCTGAATGTAATCGACACGACTTAAGCGAAGTTGCTCCTGCATTTTTATAAGAATTTGACGCGTTTCTGCATGGAAAGATTGTTGTGTACGGTTGCTATGGCAATGGTATGATCATATCTCCTTGATCATATCGTGACTCAAGGTACGGTGCTGCCACCTAGCGCATATAATCAAGGACACAGTATACTTAGGTCAGGACCCGGCACTCTGTATCCCGAAGCATGGGTAGCTTTGGCACATAGTTGG
>JAQFZQ010003330.1:0-11015 GCA_034696005.1 Glomeris marginata | reverse complement strand
AACGCTTGTGCAATTGCTGCAGGGGCATGGAGGGGAAGCCTGCCTTACCCTTTTGGCGATGTGATGCCGCCTTAAAGAAAAGTACAGAAGGGGGATTCATATGGCAGTAGTTCGAAAACTAAATCACTAAAAAATGTCATAATTTTCAGTTGGGACCTGGAGGTCGATACCATAATGTGTGCTTGTTATTTTTAAAATTGAAGAGATTGACTATAGTCATTTCCTTCCATGACGCCATCACTACTTCTTATGTAGTATGTTAAAATCAGGATTCTCAAATGTTGCACGTACATGTACAATTGTAAAAGAAAACTTTTACTGATCAGTGCATGATTTCCTGTGTAAAGATATGATTTGAAAATCCTAAATTGTATTATAGGTACTGTTCAATTAATAACAATTAGCATATCATAAATGGCTAAATCATCAATTAAGATTCATCTTGTTATAGCTATAGCTAGGAAACACATTGTTCCACATAGATAGCTGTTAAAATGCATAATTCGCATTTGCATCTATAAATTGAAATAAACTTGGAGTAAACTATAGAGATGAGCTACAACTTCCCATTTTGCAACTAACTCTCTATGTATCTTTTAATGTTATTTCATTATATCATACATCTCTAGCTTACATTCAGTTCCATCTCCAACCATGTCCATCTCCAAGTAGTACATAGGGGGAGAGACCCCTTAACACTCGTCCATATTCACATCATGTTAGCTGGAGCAAGACTAACTAACAGCAATCAGTACCCAGTATTTATAAACATAATAACAATAGCAGCCCCACCCATAAAACCAGTTAGGGGTGGGAACATAACAGGTTAAAAGTAACAAGCAATCCCTTGCAACACCGGTCAAAGTGTACAATGTAACAACGTATGCAAATACAATACTAAGAATTACTGTCAATAGATAATTTCTAAGAGCATAGAGTTTAAATATTCCATATACATTATACAAAACTGAAGTGCAGATTCGAAACTAAGGTGTTAACTTGCACAGACCGATTGTTAACGATTATAAAGTGCATGCATAATTTCAGTAGCAAAAAGTATTAGGTGGTAACGAGATTAGGGCGATACTAAGCATTGATATAAGAGGTATTTGCAATCAATACGCAATGTTCCCAAACGAGGGGATTTAATACCCGTGAGACTGTTTATGCAGAAAATTTAATTGTACAGATCAGTGCAGCGGTCTTGCTCATTTCCAGATGCACGTGATACAGTTGAATAATTTCAAACCGAGATCAGTATACCCCCTGGCATGTATATTTTTTGGATGCAGAATGATAAAAAAGAACAAACAAAGTAGAGAAAGCATTGGTTGTAAGATGATAACGATGGTGATGGAACGACGATGCTGAAAAGCATGTATAGGTGTATTGGTATATCAGTGGAAAACTGATGCATTTTTTCCTTACAATAAGTGGGTAAAAAACATGCTCTATATATAGTGAGATTTATGCGGCCAACAATCATGCAGAACTCGCATGCACCACCCACTCTACATCTAGATCTAATTATATATTGCAGAATTTAATGATCAGTTCTGAATTACAGTGAATAACGACGACACTGACAATGAATGCTCCTCTTTCTCTGAATTCAACCCAACTGCCACATTGCAATTTAAAAGCCACTGAGAAGGAAACCCTTTTGGCAGAGTTACACCGAATTGTTGCAGCAGACGATAATCAAAAAATATAACGACTTTTCGCTCGAAAATCAGTTATTGTTGGAAACACATAAGTTGAGTTTCCACCAAAATTTCTCTAGTGGTTTTCGATTTTATGTGCGAGTTATCTGTGCAGCATGAAATGGAATTGCGAGGTTCTCAAAATAGGACACAATTCATGCGAATATTATTTTGCCACGAAATTTGTTAATAGTAAACAAAAACTGCTGGAAATGTACACCTTTCACAGGTTTCTGGAAGGTATTATTATACGGTCCTCATGTTTGAAAGCAAGAATTACCTTCATTTTTCTGCATTTGTATACACACCAACCGGAAATGAAAAAGACCAATTTAGTTAAAGGTGAACTGAAATGGTTTTTGACCTTACCAATTTTCTTCAATAAACATAAAGATGAAGTAAAAAGAAACTGTTTGTCACTTCCCGTTTCGCAATACGACGAATATGGACCTAGAAATGTGAAGAAATCTGAGCTCTGACGTATACAGAAAGAGGCGTGGTTTAGGAACTCGCGGAACTTTCGTGCATCAAAAGCTATGTAGGGGCGTGGTCAGAACTGAGCACTCCCATGTTTATTGAAGAAAATTGGTAGGTCAAAAACCATTTCAGTTCTCCTTTAAGTTGGGACCTTTATTACAAGTGTTGACTCGCTCGGCACCCACATTATAGTCTGCACAAGGCCAACTTGCACACAAACTGCATGGTCGTCCTTGTGATAACTGTTTTCTCCCATGTAGACCTTGGCTATGTAATATATCAACTACAGCAGTAGCATTTATTAGTTTGTTTATGTGTTCTCAAATCGCCATTTGGCCTTTTGATGAATGATCCACTTTTGTTTCTCACAATCTTTACACAGTTTAAGAAGATTCAAAGACATAACTATCTTTCTCCACAAAGTTTCTGACCATTCGTCTTATAGTGTAAATATGGCAGCCGAATGTTTAGCATAGGGGTTGTTCACATGATATACCAAATAGACTCTCTACATTATTACAATACGAGATAGTAGACTGTTTTATGCATGGTAATACATGTAATTACTTTATTCAGCTGTTTATTCAACGCATGCAATTACTAGCAACTCCTGTTTTAGAATTTAAATTGTAAAACAGGAGTTGCTAGTAATTTGCCCAGCACTGTATTCCATTACTGCAAGGTTTTACTGTATAAATTACTGTTCTATCCATTTACTGCACAGCTTGTTTTCGTTGTGTATAGCCTGCACAGATGATAAAAAATAATACTATACTTTCTTTCTCAATGTGATTACACACCATAATAAATCAGGGAATATTCATTCATTCTCGTCACGTCAACAAGTTTTCGAGAAGCTCTCCTGGTGGTTTTGACAGTGCAGGCTTATAAAAGCCACAAGAACGCCACATAATGTGTGTGATGTTACAATGTGCCTTATTCTATCCGTCAAATGAACTTAGAGCACTTAAAAAAGTTAGTTGTCGCACGAATTCTAGTGATGCAACCAACCAACCTTCACTCCCCACCTGCACACCATCTAATTCTGAATCCAATTATGGTCACATCGTTCGCTCTGGTCCGTGAAAAATAACACATTTCTTAGCTGTTTCTGTCTATACGCTTTCTCTCCATTTCCCCTCTCTTCCATCCCCCTTCTCTCTCTCTACATTCTGGGTAAATATTTGAAGTCAAGTCTAGAGGGATCCAGAACACGGCAACGATTTTGCAACTGCAGGCGGTATGCTACCGTTATTAATTTACGAATGTGGTGTGCAGAAAGAAAATTCCTCATATAAACATACACATGTAGTTTTCATATTATGCATTATTCACTTCATTTGCGGCCATGATATTGCGGGATTAAGAGTAGGTATGTTATGTAAAGGTAGAGATGAAATTGCATTGTACACAACCGTAGAAACGTGAACTCCTGTTGTGAATGGAAAATTACCACTTTATTATGGGAAAATCTGAAACAATTTTTTCAAAAGTTAAATCAATGATATGCCCCGAATTTAAATTTACTTTAACTGGACTCAATTCAAGTAATTTCGTCTATCTTAGTAGCTACAAAGATGGAACTCGTTTGACTTGAAGATGTTTTAGGTAGTGCATCTAATATTTATTCATATATGCAATAAAATGTTTAGAAGAAATGTATAATGGAAAATAACTAAATTATAGGCATAATATATACCTTGTTGTAAGTTAAACAATGCAATAAACTATGATTAGGTGTGAACAGTAAAAATATTAATATGCAAGATGTAGTGTAGGAATCATCTAAGCCTACATAGAACATGAGCTGTTTCAATGGACTTTTAATTAACATAGAACTTTCTATGTCTACAAAGTGTTAAAGGACATTGAGGTGGACCATCAGTTAGCCTAGCTTTAAATTTGTTTCAATTATAACAAAAATTAAAGAAATAAAAAGGTCAACCACTATCTGCAATGTGGGGAAGCCAACATTTCATGGCACGATTGAGCATCATTCATGTGGCTTCCCCAAACTGAACAAGATGATTGGTCTTTGTCCTGAACATGGACAGAAGGGGCTTCCCAAACGACATTTTCGTGAAATTTCCACCCATACACCACACAAAAACAATGTGAACAGTTGGACTGATATTGCTTGAAACCGAAATGAAATGCTTATTTAGAATGATTGGCTGGGTTTTCAAGATAGATTACGATTACAGTGGAGATTTCTTCGCTTTGATTTAATGCAAGATTAAAAGAGAATGTAGGAAAGAGGAGCGAGTGATGCGTGCATTTGATAGTGGATATTTCCAGTGTGTTGGCAAACGTTTCTTAACATGACTTGGCGAGTTTTCAAAGAAGTGCTCCACTGAACACCGCCCATGCTCATCAATTACATCTGTGGACACAGGATGAAATGACGATTTCCTTAGTTGTGCTACTTTGCCAAAACTTTATTACATTATTAAAAGTATAACCATTCCTCATTTCCATCAAGAAAATAATCCCATAATGTATGCATCTAAATATAGTAGCAATAATGTATAGTCAGAGCAATTTAAAATCACCCTGTAAAATTCCACAGTCATCATTCGTTTGATTTTTTGTACTTGCATGCAGAAAATTTAGACAATGGTTGCTGTTTTAAAGTTTATATAGTAAAAAGTTTAATATTATACAAAGTAGGAGGTTTATGGGAAAGAAAATTGTTTAATATGCACAATTATATGCAATTGTACTTCAATTTGAACATATATTTAACTATATCGTGTTTCTATTTATTTCTTCCCATATTTTAGCATGTTCTAAATATATTTTGCATTGAAAGATTCACTTCTTACATTTATTAATTTTTTTTCCTTTTATAAAATGCAAAATGATATGCTAACTTTAGTTCCGCCATACGATATTATTTATCACCTTACTTACTTCCCCTACAAAAAATAAGAACGGGAAAATAAATCATTCTTAATTTACGACATCTAAAATGATTTTTCATTCAAAGAAGAGTAGAGTTGGACTTGCAAAAATTTCAGGATAACAATCATGTGTGTTAATATAGGAAATATGATGGTGCATATGTATTAGTATGTATTTAAATATGTTTCCAAGTAATTTTGCAAACATTCAGCTTTTGCAAATTTGAGTCTACCATTTCCAAGTGCGGTTGAATCCAAAGGCGATTACTGACTTGTGTGGAGACCGAGCTGAGAAGGAAAACTGCTATACCTTCACACAACATGATGCGAATTTTAGCCATGGTTACTATATGTAGACGGATTGGGTTTTCACAGCTTGGTGAATCCTTGCGGTGACATTCAACAGGAAGTAATCCAATTTCTGGAATTGGCTAGCACTTGAAAAGAGCTCACAGCCATACACAAAAAATCCCATGTCAATGAGCGAAATAGCACACCAAAGTTAATCCAAACATCTACACTGTGCAATTTGTACCAATCAAAAACTAAATCCGAGTTGCTGCACACAAAAAATTGGAATTCACATATTTACAGTAGGACTTTCAATTGGTCCAGAAATATTCATTTCCCTTTTCCAAACGTTTAAAATATGAAGCTGAACATAGAGTTTTTGATTATGTATGTTTACACATGGTTGATTCCTAGACTTCCCTTTCACAGAAAATTATCAAGAGTGATGATTTTAGCATATCCAATTGCTTGCTTGCTGGTTTTCTTTGCTCTGGATATGAAACAACCTTTGCAAAAGTTAACATGGATTCTATTTATTATCCATTACTTAAACATAAATAAAACATTGAACCCTCCAAATGTAAATGTGCATGGATATTATCTTAATTTTCATTTTCAAACATAAAATATATTCATATGGCCCTCAAGGAAACCCCTTTATAATTTTTCAACGAAAGAACCGATGGAATGCATATATGTAGAGTAATTATTATTTAACAGTAGAACATGTTTAATTATGTAGATAGCAGTTTTAAGGAACGAATATTAAAAACAACAGCAAATTGAGAAAATAAGTAAATCGCTTATTTGGAATACAAAGCCAATTAATTGATGCAGCTATGCATACATTTTATAGTACCATGTGCCTTATTAATTACATTCATATTTAAAATTGTTCATGTTGAATTTATACTCGAAATTGTAATGAAATCAATCGTGCATAATATATATTACTTTAAACTGTAATTACACTTGCATGATTCATATCATACAGTATATGATATACATTGTAATTACTATGTCTTTTTGAATCATGCATTGGGTACTATAAACGATAATTAAATCTGTATTTAATAAATACTGACTTTAAACTCTGGTTTAATCAATAAGGCACCAAAATATTGGTAATTTGCTCGAAATTGAAAAGCTTTTTAACAAAAATAGAACACAGCCGATTACATCACACATTCCAATAATACTATATTCAATTATAAATTCGATATCTATAATAGCCTATGTCAAGTTTAGTTGTAACACAATTTGTCATTCTTTTTGGATTTGATCACCAAATGTGGTTATTTCCAGTAGCAATATGCAGTTAAAGTTGCTAAATATTCTAGCTGCAGCTTTTGTTGCATGGTACTACAGCTGCATATAAACATTTCTGTAGGGACCAGGTCCCAATACAGCGAAATCCACTGTACATGTAAACTTCCTTCCTTTATACTTTCCCTTATTTATCACACCCAGTACATATAGAGCCTAGAGGCAGTGAAAATCGAGTGTCACCAACGGTGGTGCATGGTAGTAGTAGTAGAAAAACGTACAGATATATAGGAAAAAGTGTGCAACGTCAGTGAAGCTCATAACAGTGAAGAAAGAAAAACAGTGGTGGTGCAAGAAAAAGCGTTTATTACTTTTCGTTCTGGGCACAAGCAGAAAACAGCTTGAAATTTTTGACACAGGAGCATGTGACAGCATTTGCACCAGAGCGGTTTGCGTTGCTCTTGGAAACCCACCAATCGGCAGATTCCGCAACAAAAACTAAATTTTATATGGGATTTGTTTCTTCCGGTTGTGGACCTGGAATGTGGATTTTTTGTGTTTGTGTTGGGACATGCGAACGTTCATTTCCCACCGCGCATCATGTCACCATGCCAGAAAACACAAATAAATTATAAGCGTCCAAATGACATTCTCCCCTCATTTTAGCAATCCCATACAGAGAGAGAGAGAGAGGGGGAAACCAAGGGAAACAAGGAAATGTGATGAACACAGTGAGTAATTCTCGTTCCCAGTCAACGATTCTCAGATGAAAAGGAAAGAAAAAGAAATGTAATAAAAAAATTTGGGCCAACACAATGAAATCACTGTGACTAATACGAATAGCTACATTTTGTGACAATATTAAATTTAAGAGGAAGATTTAAATCCAGTTGGGAAGTTGGCAAACGTTCGAGAACACACATATATCTTGCTTTTTTTATCCGGTCCACTAAAATATTATTTGTACAAATCTTGTCTGACATAAGAAAAAACGTAGACTTTATAAAGTCGACTGCAAAATATATATTCAACTTTATAGATCAATTTTATCTCGGTTTAATCTTTATTTTATATCAGCAAGTGGATTTTAATTCACTAAATAAAATGCACTTCATGAAATACGTGTATAATTGTTTTCAAGTTCAAGGAAAGGACAGAATATAATAGTAAAATTTCACATAGTATTTGCTCAAACTCTTAAATTGTAACTGAATATGCATTCATTAGTCTTTCAATGGATTTTATTATATCAATAATCGTTATATATAGGTTGTAACCAGATACTGCATTTGCAATCGCTTAATAATATTGCATCCAAGTGCTTAATATCATTTATAACATAGACATATTATTTTCTAAGTGTAGGTTATTACTTATGTTAGTATATCACTGCAGAGCATATCCCCAAGTATTTGATTTAATATAGTAAAACAACTGAAGCTTGTTTTAGACGAACACTATAGTTAACTATGCAATTCTGAAATATAAAATCATGAAACATTTTCGACATATGTTATGTTGTTTCACGGTTTTATTATTTATGCACTATCTCTTGTACAAATTTGCTCCGAAAGCTATCCAGGTGGCGCTCTGAATGGCCCTACAGTTAGGGAAACAGTTGTAAACCAGTAGCATGAGGTCAGTCTGTTACATGCAAAGAAACAGATGGCCTCAACAGTCATACAGTACTTATTGCACCATATATGAGAACAGATTGACAACCTATATAACAGCTTTTCGTTTAGAAATAGGCAATACTCAGATCCTGTTGCTATAATTAATTATCATTGATTCCAGTAAAAACTATGGAATTTGGACATATCTAATATTTATAGGCAGTTGCTTTCTGTGGCAACAACTTAAACAGTTGCCTCACTTTGTAATCATTTTAGTGCAAATATGATATATGCAATTTGTACAATAGTCCCTGCAACATAAAGATGACAGCTATGTAATGATCTAGGGTTAAAACATTTCAAATCAAGAAATCAAAAATTCATTTTATATCAGTAGTAATCATTTTTTATTATAGTACTATATTTATTTTACTTTAATATTTTCTTAGTAAACTGTCATATAGGAAATTCTTGCTCAAATTGCATATACTAGTACCCTACATAATGTTTATAACATAGCAAGAAAATAACAGTAAGGATTGTTAAGAATTGCAACAACAGTATATATAGAGTGCATGATGTTTCTTTTAATCTTTTAAGGTTAGCTCCACAAAGATACCTCCCATTGTGAGCAAAACGTGTTCCAAGCATGGACTAGTCATTGGCTGCAGGCACAATTTACTCTCCAAGTTGTAATTAGTATGCCATAACCATCATGGACAGGGTGGGACATGGAGCAGTGCATCTGCGCATGCGTGCCAATGTGAACAATACCACTCGCTATATACTGTAGTGTATAATAAAATGGGCATGGTCTTTGTGAAATGTTCGCAGTCTGCGCTTGAAAACTACAGGTACACTAAATATACACTGTATACTAGTAGGCTATAGTATTTGGTTCATACCAAACATTTATGGAAAGAAGCAGTAATGAACACTGCAGAAGCAAGGGAAACTTCTAGAATTACAGACCTACTGTAATTTTCTTAATTGGATCAGTGTTTAGACATAGTAGTAACACAACCTTATACAGGGTGTCCCATAAATCCCTTGAAGGCACTGCCATTTTTGCACCGAAGCCGTTTGCAGAGTTGCAATAAACTTATGTTGCCAATTTCTCAGTCGTTTCTTCTTTGATTACACAGCTGTTTACTGTGATATTCCTCATTCACTGTTGGCTTCATTTCGTACATTGAGAGTGATAGTCTATCTATACAATAATAACATTTTTGAGAAACATATGACCTTGATATTGCAGTTCAAGGTTACACAATTTATCATGAATATGTAGCCCATAACCCTAGCGACACTACCGTACGAAGCATTTCCATGCAATTATATTCGGTACAAAAATGGCAGTGCCTTCAAGGGATTTATGGGACACCCTGTATAATACCAAGGGTGTATAATACCAAAGAACTCTTCTTACATTACATGTGCTATACAAACGTATATAACATCCTCTACATGGAACAACAGATATAGTAGAAAAATTTGGACTTGAACAGTAAAGGGGGTGAAAAAAGTGACAAGCAACTGCTACAAAAATTGAGCATGTTGTTTTATCCAAGCGGATAAAGATGACAGTTGTCTGTATATATTGCATGCCACCAGTGAGCTTTACAAGCTATATGGGTGAATGGTTGGGGCTTATGTGTAGATCAGACACAAATACTGCTGAAGATCCACCGTTTTCAGACCACTATTTCTCTTCTTAATGTAGTAATGTCACTAAACCCGGCCTATACACCCAAGTATATATATTTGCAAGCGCGTTCAGCTGCAAATAAACCCTATCGAGTAACTTGTGACAGATTAATGCGATTGCGTGAAATTTCTCCTGAGGCAGAAGAGTCGACTCTTGGTTTGAAAGTGTTTGTTCTCCTTGTTGCTTCCGCACACGAGATGTCGATTAACTTTTCCAAAAACCTTCTACAACTTGCCTTCCTTCCTTCCTTCCCTTTCTCTCCTCCCTCTTTCTCTCCAACTACACTGCATATACTACCAGCAATGTAAAAGGAGCAATCCGTTACTTGGGGCATTAGCGTCAACTCATGTTTGTCCTATTCGCTGCAAGCTATCGCTACTTGCAGAGCAAATGTAACTTTCGATTTATGCTCCAAATGCACAGGGATCATTCACAATTAACGTTGTGTATCCATGTTAAAAATTTCAGAATAAGATGGAGAAGTATATTTGCGTGCAGGTCGATATTGCATTGGTATTGATTTTTAAGTTTATTTGTGGTAAACACTTTTCTGATTTAAGGAAGACAGTCAATTGTGACACACTGAATGATCAAGAAGCAAAAGCACTTGGCAATCAATAGTCGATCCCATCTTGATCTCATTCAGGCCAATTGTTAGCAGTTAGCACATAAAGGGGTCACAAGGTCACTAACAGATGTATGATAAACTCCAAATTGGTAATTTAATATGGTAAATAATATTATACTGATTGAAATAATATAATAAATTTAGTTAACAAGAGTCTATATGACATTGTGATATTTTCTTATTAAACATACAATAATTCGTGTAAAACTTTACTGAATAACGTGGTACAACCCAGCACTGCATATAACCTATGTCAGCAGGGAAAAATTCTTATTTATATTTATAAGGAACATTAAAGTCTGGAATAACATTCCCAATGTAACTTATGAATAAATAAACAACAAATATACAGGGTGTAACGGTAAGGTCTGGCCACATTGACAAGGTAGGTAGCTGGTGATATGTGGATTAATTAATGCTAAT
>JAQFZQ010003329.1:0-11018 GCA_034696005.1 Glomeris marginata | reverse complement strand
GTTTTGTAATTAAAATAGCGAGTTAGGTTCGGTTCTTTTTAAATCTTTCTCCTTATTTCTTTATTCCTAATATTCTTAAACTAGATCTGTAGCACCATCTGTAGTGCAGCAGATTATAACCGGTTCGGCCGTTATAATTTTCTTTGTTCTGTCATTGGCTGAAAAAACGTTCGAAAAATGGCGCCCTAAGTGGGAAAACTTGTTTTCAGCCAATCGAATTGCATAATCTTCCCCACTTCAGACTCCATCTTGGCAATGGGAGGTGCTTACTGAAAATGGTCAATTTTGTGAACAGTTTTATTACCTGAAAATGGTAAAAATTGCCCATGAAGGCTCATATTTTGTTAGCTAGGGTGTCACCTTTATAGCCACTATGTGTACAAAGCTAATATTCCAAATCTGCGTCAGGTCACATACATATAATGCCCATTAATTAATTAACAATAATTCTCTGTATGCGCAAAATGTGCATGCACACTGTAAAAACACAATATTGCATGTAATGTCATAAAAGGAATTCTGAGAAGTAAAAAACAAATCGACAAAACAATAAAATATATATATATAGAAATATGTTTCATGCATTGTGCAAAACTGAAAACTGCAAATACTGTTCAGTACAAGAAATCAATCTTTCACACCATATTTGCCATGTAAACATTTTCCCAAACATTTGTTTCTGGTTTTTTATACTTTCCACTGGTAGTCAAGGAGCACTAAATCTCCCAAACAATATTCAGGTTGTGGGTTTTATCATATTTCAAATATTTCAACTACGAAAAACAAGATTATCTGCATTGCAGATCATTAATGTGAAAATATATTACTAACTATAAGTGAATCAATAGTCATCACCCAAAATAGTTGTAAATTGGAAGTTTAAAGTATGGTTATATGATTGTTAAAAATTAAAAAATTATACCACTCTTGATTATACCTATGAAGTTGCATCTCGTATATTTCCAAAAATGACAGCGCTGGATATTGATTTAAAATATTTGTTTGCCATATCATATATGCAGGTTGAAGTTAACCTTTGCATGCATGATGGACCTCTATAAATATCCACTAGACACGCAGGTTTGCACCATGGAAATGGCGAGCTGTGAGTATTATTGTGTGCTCATATTTCACGCAATTTTCCCACTAATTTATCTTGAGACAAATAAGTGTTTTCAAGAAAACAAAATGGCCATCTAGGCGTTTTCATCCGTGTACAGTTTCCAAGACAACCAAAGAACTGGTTCTTCAATGGCTAGCTGATCCCATCAAACTTCCCAAGGAAATCAAACTTCCTCAATTCGAGATTGAAAAAGTTGTGCCATCTTATTGCAACGCCACGTTTCACATAGGTAAGTATACTGAATATATAAACACTGTTCTTTTTAATATAAAAGACTGAAATCAGTGCCCAAAATGCGCACTTGAAATCATGATATAGAAGCTAAACCTTAACATCGAGATTCAAAAGCTATTCATCTATTTTATGACATATTTAGACACACTGGTATACCATAAAAGAGAAATCGATAAATGTGTATTTCCGGGTTTTCCTTCAAATGGTTGCATGATATATTGATTGGGTCCTTTGAAGTTACTACTTCTAAGGTTATTTATTTCCAATCTCCTATGCTGAAAAAGTTAGAGCCCTATACCTAGTTCAAATTTGAAAGTGGTAGAGAACGAAGAGTTACGTCTAAGCAGTCACTACCCAGAATACTGAAGCAACCCATGAATTTATATGGAATTTCTAATAGTATATGCCAAACAGGTTATACTGTGAAATGCAGTGAAGCTCATGCAGGACTTAACGGCATACATGAATCACATTAGAAATTCCATATAAATTCATAGGCTGCTTCAAGATATACTCAGAAATAACTTTGTTACCAATATAACTCTCCAAGCTCTACCACTTTTAGATGTAAATTTATATATATTATATCCTTTTTAGCTAACGGGTTCTGTACACAGTTGTGTATTAACCCAGGGGCCCCATCCTAACCTATTCCGTATCTTGCAAGCAAGCGTGCTAACCCGCAGCCCTTGGGCCCATATGGGTTGCAACACAAGCATTTTTAATGCACACACAATTTTCGGGGCCCACAGCGAATCCCTATGAAGATACTCTAGTTAATTAGAATATGGGGGAAACCGGAGAACCCGGAGAAAACCCATCGCAAACTGGCAGGATAATACCAATTTTAAATGTAAACTATGGTTTTAACTATTGCATCTTAGAAAAAAATGAACAACCCTGTAAGCAACTAACATAATAATAATCCTGATGCTAACGGGTCCTATACACAAGCAGTGTTTTAACCCGGGGACCCTTTTCCCAACCTACTTATACCTCATCTCGCAAGCAAGCGTACTAACCCGAAGTCCATACACCCATATATGGGTTGCAGCGCAAGCATTTTTAATACACAATTTTCAGGGCCCACAGCGAATCCCTATGAAGATATTCTAGTTAATTAGAAGATAGGGGAAACCGGAGACCCCGGAGAAAACCCATCGCAAACTGGCAAGATAAAGTAGCTAAATTCAATTGCACAAATTTCTCATAGTCTACAAGCAATGTGCCATTCAACCTTTAGTATGAGACCTGCATACATATACATTAAGTAGGTATACTATAATTGCATAAGCAGCTAATAATAGATCAATTAAGTTGGTGAATAATCACTGCACCTTCATCGATCCATCCAATGAACTCAGTCCAATGCTTAGCTTTGCAAAGAATGTCTTGCTAATATGTCATTCAAAGAGCTAGAATGTTCTAAATGATGGAGGAGGAGCTAGTTTATACTCAGTCTTCTGCCAAGTCACTTGCTTGGATAAATTTAAAGTGTTTACAATGTCACGATTCGATGGTTTGCTTTGTGTATTGTATGCCATATAGCAATCGGGAAAATAACAGTAAATCATGTGTAAAAGTGATATCAAAGTCATTACAAACAACAAAGAACGAATTATCACAGAATCATTGCAGGTTGACTTGCTATACATAGCTATCATATAGCCCAACCTTTTGGTAAATATTGACAAAAAGGTATACCATATCATTTTTATGTTACTACACCATTTCATTAACCTTTTTGCTACAAAATTAAACTTGGAAGTGCTGTACTTACAGTGGGATTTTTCCTCGATCACCATGTTCAACCTTGGACGTCCAAAGTTCAACTTCACCTTTGATCTCAATAAATATTCCCAAGGTGTTGAACATAAAAGTATGCAATGGTATGGATGATAGATAGTTCCAATAACTTAATTTTGAAAGTGAAGACAGTGAAACCAAGGGTGAAACTGACACGTGCTTGGAAATCAGACTTTCATATAAAACTTTTAAGAGAAAAATTGTACAGACAATGGTTAGATACCTTCCTACTTTTCTTTGACGACAGTTTGGGGAGTTTCTGGAATGATTCAATATATCTTTATGAGCAGTAATACTGCCATACATAGCATATGGGAAGGACTGTATGACTATAACCAGGACTATAACAAGCATCATTTAACTTATAACTTGTCTTTTTGACTTATAAAACAACTGCACTTAAAGTGTATACATATACCAGCATAGATCTTGTACATATATTGTATCTACAACGAAATTTATAAATAGCATGCATGCACGAAATTATGTAAAATAAATCTGAGGTTTCCAGCATAATAAAATATTGAAATAAACTCACCAACTATGTCATAAAAGCATTTCCGCCCATTTTCAGCAAGTTTTAACTGTCAAACGTGACATTTCAGCACTTTTTGAACGCGTCGTTTGCTTGTTGCATGGAACCAAGATGTAACCAATGATGTAACCGATATAACGGTCGAGACGCCATTTTCGAACGTTTTCGAACGTTTTCAGTTTGTACTATCGTAGGTGGCGCTGTGAAACGTTCCATGTTTTGCAGGGCAGCCGCTTTTTAGAGTTAAAAATAATAAACTTGCAGGTTTTATAAAAAATAAGACACTATTTTAACAAATAAAGACAGATGGTTATTCAGGATGGACTGGAGTATGGTTCAATCATAATCTTTACAAAATTTAACTGCATTTTTTCCATGGATATCCCTCTTGGAAATGACCATATATTACAGAAGTGTGTTACAGTATATGCTGGAACAGCAGTCCTTGTTATTTAGAATAATAACTGGAATACTATTCAATTTCAGGCACATTACATTATTTATAGGGCTCCCAGGGTAAACTGGGCTTTGGGGGTGGAATGGAGTCTATTGTTGAAGGGGGGGGTCCCAGCTTTGACTTATAATTAGCAAACAAAAGAAAGAACAAGATAATCCTTTCCACTCCACAGCTCAGTTTACCCTGGGACCATTATAATAGAGTTCCTGGATAGGTCCTTTGGAAAGTACAAGTTAAAACACTACTAATGCCTTGTTTTCATTAATGTATGGGATACACATTGGCTGCTGTTCCAGGGAAGTTGTGGTTCCATTACAGTAATGGATCCTAATGGACCGCTATTTCAAAACACACTATACTGCAATGGTTCTTTCCAAGAGGGATTCATGACATGGGTATTTTTGCAGGTGAATACAGCTGCATAGTGGCCGAGTTTTATCTCAGCAGATCAATAGGCTTTCACATGGTTGAAAGTTACCTGCCCACTGTTCTCATCGTGGTCATCTCATGGGTATCCTTCTGGTTGGATGTTGGTGCAATCCCAGCAAGGGTCACATTGGGTGTCACAACGTTGCTGACCATTTCTTCAAAAGGCAGTGGAATTCAAGCAAATCTACCTCAAGTATCCTACGTGAAAGCTATAGATGTGTGGATGGGAGCTTGCACCACATTCGTCTTCGCCGCGCTTCTCGAATTCACATTCATCAACTACAGGTGGAGACAAGGATTGTCCAGGAAATCTAACTCCAACGCAGCAATGGACTATAAATCCACGCCAAATGTGATCAATATTACATTATTTCATTCTTTTTCCAAGCAATGAAATGTTTAATCGTAACGCTAACGTATTACATCTCGCTGTGCGCGTGCCAATATAGTGTGATTTTTTTGTCAAAGCTATATTCAACATATAATTAAGTTATTTTCTTTTTTAAGAATGAAGCTAATATGGAATCAAGAGTCGTCAGACCTTGCAACTGTAATGGATGTGACAGCAGTTACCATTTGCCTTCTGGTAACGAAGCAACAGCTCGCTACATCGACCGCATCTGTAGGATAGCCTTTCCACTCGGATTCCTATTCTTCAATATATTTTACTGGTTGTATTACATGCTTCAAGTATAAAAGAATGTCATATATGTACGTACATCCTGAATTTGGTAAAAAAAAGTATTGTGACCATAGTATATGCCGTGGCTGTACATCTCGCGCCGACCGTCTCTTCTTACAGACAAATGTGTCTGGGAAAAACCAATTCCTTTGCCGTTAATTATTATTATTATTATAACTATTATACGTATGTAACCCGTTATAGTGTGAGTGTATATATTGGCAGATAATGATTTAACATTTTGCAGATCATTTTCACTCTTCACGATTCACAAAAGTTCATCTCGTGCGCATTGTAATTATTACTAGGACCAATCAGAGCAATTGCACCCGGTCCAAAAATACAAATTAATATCGATATCTTCCTAAAGCTATATTATCTTTTCCTCAGAATTACCTTAAGCACGTCCTTCCATATCCATGTTTTAAATATTTTCACGGATCACAATTTTTACGCGTACGTATGAATGCACGCAGACTACAATTTAGTTAACAGTAAGATTAATTATTTCCATACACTTAGGAGGTAGTTAACAGTGTAGATTTATTCACATTATTCATGGTTTCAGGACCATTTAAGCATTATACAGCATGTTACGTAGTACGGCTGAATCCAAAAGACGCTGTCACGGTTGCATTCGTCCCATTTATAGGGAAAATACTTAAAATAATTCTTCCTACTTAACTAATAATTTACTTATTTATAATATAAACGTATACGGTAGTAACTTTGCAATAACCATAGCGAAATTATTTTTTACAAATATCAATCGTAGATTTGTGTTGACCTACAAAATGCTAATTGGAAACGAGTCTGGATTTTGAATGCTCAGTATTACAAATAATTTGTAAATTGAATTATGTAATTAGTTAGAAGTGAATCCATATTAAAATATAGCCAATATTGAACATATACGTATGTATGCATCATACAAGACATTATATTATAAATATACAGTTTATGTATAACGATATGGGTATAGTGAATACCACGAAGATAAACATATTTGTTAATATTGCCTTATGTCAAAGACTAACTATAACAATGATCCGAAAGAGTTGCATTGAAAGAAATGATAAAATTCTTGTGAATAATAAAATCCATTAACAATGTTGAATTGTACTGAACAAAATGGTGCAATTAATGACTAGACTTGAAAGATTTTTCATGACTCAAGGGTTATTGTTGTAAATATTACAAACGAGTATTCAAGTACTGAAAGTGGATTTCTGTTCAGTTTACAAACGATTATTAGTATCACTTTGAAACACATCATGGATAGAGAGAAAGAGTTCTTGGTTTTCAGAAGAGGCCTAACAACTTTGAAACTTCTCAGAAAGACAAATGGACAAATGCACAGTTCCAGTTGAAAGCAGTTGAGATGTTAGACGTTGGCATTAGTGATCATCATGAAGGTTAGGTACTACTGACTGTTGTTGTTACACTTTACAACAAGATTTTGAAAGAGCCATCAAGAGTTCAAAACGCAACCAAGGGCAAGAAAGACGTCTAAAGACGAGTCTGCAAAATTAAGAAAGGAAAATGTCATGCACACTCAATAAGAAAAGGTCAATCACAAATAATATAGAGTATTTCTTTGATTCAACACCGCCCTTCAATTAACGCCAAAAGAAAGAAAGCAACATATAAACGAAATCTGAAATACAAACATGGTGACTTGCCAACAAATTCAATTGCCAAGTCATTATGATATTGAGTTATGAATACATAATTAGTAAATTCCATTTCTGCAGCCAATCATATGCATATTCACTTTAATGCAATTCACATCATATAAGTAAATGAGCTCTGGGCTCCAACAGGTGTATCCAGCATTAAATCTACAAAATAACTGTACATAAAAACTATCTAAAAACACACACACACACACATCTACCTGCAAAACATTTTCTTTTCTCTGCAGTTGTGACTTCAATAAATTACAGTTGGAACAGGAATTCCAAATAGCCACAGAAAAAGAAATAACTACGTAGTTGCAATGTTATAATTCACACCGTGTTAACCACTTCCACGTGAAACTCAACTCGTGTTCATATACATAAATAAGTAATAAAAAATTGTGAGCACACCCGCCAAACAACTCTAAATTATAAATGCAAATAAAACTGCATTTGACTCTGGAAAACAGAGCACACGGGTCAATACTTGGATTAAATAACTTTGCAATTACACCAGCGAGCAAAAAGTGCTACGCTGTTTTCACCGAATTAGTTTCGACCCTTTAAATTATATTGTTCAAAATTGAGTTAGTTATCTCCTGGAAGTCACCTGGAAGTGACTTGAGGGAATCACACACACAAATGTAAAGTAAAATATCCAGAAACAATTAAGGCAGAAATTCATCATCGTGCGCATTGTACACCGTCTTCGATCGTATCCACAATATGGAATTAATGAAAAGAAAATGAAGGTTATGGGAGAAGAAACCCTTATGATGAATAGCAACAGAGCAAACATGGCGACAGATATTAGGAACAGGAATGGAGAATGAAGAGATTGGGAGGAAGAAGGAAGAAGGAAAGTTTGCGGGTCGTAAAGGAATAGATCCTGATGCCAAGGGCCCCTTTCCGTAGCTTGGAATGGTTGGCAGAAAATGTCTGTAAAGCCACACGACATCAACAAGAAGACGGAAGACAGGACAAGCACTAGAAGAATCACTGCAAAAAGAGACGAAAATTCACCACGTAAAAACCCACCATCGTTATCTGCGCGCAGGGAAGTGGGAAGGTTAACTTTTTATTACGGCTGCTAAATAAAACTTAATCAGTGTATAAATATATAATGTCAGAGTTGCTTTCGAAACAAAGTCCATGCTGATAAAGTCTAAGCAGCAGCTCAAATACAAAAGGGGATCATCAAAAGTCCTTACTCCGTAGCCAACAGAAATACGTACGTTACATCACGCGTCAGAAACCGGAATATCCAGAATATGTGGATCACAATTATATTCTGATGGCAGACACCATCAACAAATTGATCTCTGACCTCATCCACAACGTTCCAACATATTGGCATCAAACCTCTAGCTAAAGGTATGCAGATATTAAATATTGATCGTAACAAATAATGCGACACGCAATTAAGTAAATTAAATAATATCACACAGGTAATAGCTTTCTAGTGTGTATATTCATGTTATATTTGATAAACCATATAAACGACTTAACACCGATAACATGGAGGAAAAATACATTTACCTCAAACCATATAATGTACTTTAAATTAGAAGAAATAGGCTTACACGGTAGAATGGACTTTTGATACATTCTTGGAAAAATGGGGAATTTAGGCATTTTCATACTGAAAAGTTGGCCTTCTTTGGAGCAATGGTACAATTTCCTCACCTCGGTTATACTGGCATCTATGCTCCAAAAGATGCTTAGCAGTAGCAAGCACACAATAGCTACAAGCGAACAAAAGGCAAGGCCCTGGACGTGCATGAAATACAGAAAAATGGACCCGATTATCACAAAAAAACATACGACAACCAACCAAACAGCTGATGGGTGGCAGCAACATTTACCTCTCGTAAACCCTCCCTTAATATCAAGGCTAAACAGTAGATGCAGCCTGATGAAATGCACTTAATTCACTAATTAATATATACAGATGGCATCACGGTGCAAAAGCCGGCAATCTCAACGGTGTTGTTAAATAATATTACAATACTATGGTAATGCTATTAATATCCTTACTAAAAATACCGATAAACTTATACAATATAAACAGTGCAGTTAGGAATGAGTATCATGCCATGCAGCGTGGGTTACAATGTTGGCATCGGGCAATTAACAACAAAAAATTAAGAAAATCACACTGAAATGTCGGGTGTCATCACGACACGGTGACTACTCACCATTTCAGTTTCCTTGTAAGATTTCTCCCTCTGTGTAGTAATGCCAATTCCGTTCCTGTTGGTGGTTTCTTTGGAGTTAGCAAGAAGCATAGCGGGTAGGACAGTTCGCACCGGAGTGGTCGGACACCCTGAAGATGGCAAACCCAAGAAACACAAAGCAAACAACTATGTACATGCACTAGACATGATTGACAAAGATCTTCATCGCAATACCCAGCATAGAAACCACATTGCTCTATAAAATGCAGTTATACATCACTAGGAAATTTTTGTTTTGGATTATAGTAACTGAAAACAAGTTTCGAAAGAATAATCTGATTTCTTGGCTGAAAGCTCATTGCTGAAAGAATGAATGAAATATCATCATAACCAAGAAATGAACACCATGCAATGTCTCTATTTTCACCTTCATTGTACAAAGGCAAGGAGAAGATAAGGGACACAAAAGATTGAAAGATTACAATTGAGGCGGAGCCTAGAAAAACGATTCAATTGCACATTGGATGTTCCGCGCAAAGGCTAAATGCTAATTTTTTCATTATTCCTTTCAAATTAACCCTCGATAAGTAATAAAAACTATTCATAATGATGCAGAACTTCATCAGGACTGTCGCTCTCTTGAATCATTTTACGAGGTTGTGCTTCAATTATAGAGATTCAATGTTCATCTCACATTTAAATGTAGCAGTGGTGTACATTTTCAAAGCGCGCTACTCAAACTCAGTCTTCAAATGAACAAGTTTATTGTATGTAATCATGCAATGTGCACCGATGTTTGCCATTAGACATGAAATTGTAAAGTTTAGGAATTTAAACAGCATAGTCTGTGCAACTCACATACCTCAAATTGTAAAATTTAAACCCAAACATTACAAATTTCATTGTCAGCAAACAGCATGCAAAGTACTCGAAAAGGACATGAAATCACGCAAAACTATCTGTAACATTATCCGTACCCAAATCTCCACTGCTGCTGGACTCCGTGAAGCTCGGAGTTCCTTCGGTGTGAGTCGGCGTAGAGCCCTCAACGCTTCTCGGCGGCGTCCAAGTGGAGGTGCGTACCGCCGAGCTGAAGCCGGAGGAAGTGGTCGAGCTGCTCTCCGACACGATGGACTGGGTGGACAACGTGGACTCGGCCTTGATGGTCACTTGTGATATGCTGCGAGGACAGTTTGGAAAACGAGCTTCTCAGAAAACCGATTTGTGATCGAGAGAGCGCGAAGAGTGTGAAAAGCGTGTTGGCATACAGTGACAGCGAGAGAAGTGCGACACCACACACACAAGTAGGCAGGTTGGAAGAACATTGTCTTATTCCATAAATAAGTATAACGTATATAGTATACAGAGGAGTACGGTACGGTAATGTACAGTGCGTAATAAGCCGCCGGGAAGCCGTAAAGGTGAGTGACATTTCGTCGGATTGATCCTACCTAATTACGTCGCTTCTATCCGCAACATTTAATGGTGTTGATCTCGCCAAAGCCTCTGATGAACGTTGGGTCTGGTCGCTGCACGTTACTGAATCACTCTTTCCAACGCAGTCTTTACCATCTCGCACAGCTTCTTCGAAAGATGGAGGTGGTGTCGAAGACACAATACCTGCAAACATACGTACATGGCTAATTATTCAATTACATACATTCATTTTCTTGTTATATTCTTATAGAAAATGTTGCTGGTTAGATATAAATGGCAACTTGCAGTTCTGGTTCCAGATTCAAAGTCACTAGACATGTCATGTGTTCACGTCTGGAACCAGATCCAATGTGCCCAGCGTAGTGTTACGTGGGGGAAATGCATTAAAGGTGAACTGACAGGGCTTTGAAGCATACCCTGATTATGGGTTTTATAAGTAGCTATGTGTGTCCCTTATAC
>JAQFZQ010003328.1:0-11018 GCA_034696005.1 Glomeris marginata | reverse complement strand
ACCCCTTTGAAATGGGTCAGCCCAGACATGACTCCGCCCTCCTGGCTCAATCTTTCGTTGAAACCACAGTAACTTTAAATATCGGTTTTTAAATGTATTTTGGACTTTTATCCTGCTTTAGTCCTCCATTTTGCCACTCCACCCCAGCCAATCGGAAGTCAATTCATTTTTTTTATATTAATTACGTGTTTCAATTATATATCTGAAAATGACTAGCTTCACCCATTCAGGGATTTTTAGTAAATAACTTAATATATCAAACGGACATAATTATCCCCATATTTCCTGAACGGAGAGCTCAAGCAATAAAGCAAACACGCAAAAACAGCTAAAACAGTTACAAAACCCAATGTGACGTAATTTATTAGTGGTCCTAGAAGAAGAAAAAATTCTGGATCGAAGGACAGTCAGTAAAGTCTATCGTTTCCCTTACACATAAATTTCAACGAACGTTTAAAGCTGCACTGGGAAAACGTCTACCCTGGGTTTTAGACATTTTAGACAACATGGCATAGTGGTGATATTTTATACAGGGTGATCACAAATTCCCTACGCATTCCACTTGCAAAATATCTAACAAACAATCAGCATAAATAGCTGGCACAACAACAACCAGCACGTGACTTTGTAACCAACCTGCATTATTTCCTATATACAGCAACTTCTCAATGTCATATTTGTATATCTCACACACAATATGCATATTTTATCAGCTATAGCTATAGACCACATCATTAGTTATATGATGGGAATCAGGTTTTCTGACACAGGAGTACAGTATAGTGCCGGCCACAGATTTGGAGCAATATAATGGTGGTATTGTGCTAAATGTATAATTAGATTTTTACGGA
The DNA here is from genome assembly GCA_034696005.1 of Glomeris marginata. Lineage (NCBI taxonomy): Eukaryota > Metazoa > Arthropoda > Diplopoda > Glomerida > Glomeridae > Glomeris > Glomeris marginata. The sequence continues at coordinate 10,167 of JAQFZQ010003328.1, read as the reverse complement.
CGATCAAGCGCAGTTATGTTGGAAATGGCAAGACAATGGCCTGCTGGTTGGGTTGCGGGTTTCGATTGGGGTGCGATGCAAATGAGGCCAGCACCGAGTGATTAGAGGCAAATAAAACCCAGTTACAGCAGCGGTATAACGTTAAGTTCGGAGCAGAGCACTTGGCTCATTGGTATGCTGAGGCAAGTGCGATTTTAGAGCTTCCCACCGCCCCACAGGCAACTCTCTGAATACTAAAACAACTGGTACGGTTCACGGGGTGTTCGGTTACCATGGCAACATCCCAGCCTCCCAGAAGATGAAGGAGAAAAAACCCGCTTACCCCCCAAACACACTTCACGCTTCCGTTGCCATGACTCACGCAAATCCCACATTCAAGAATTTGCATTCCACTACCAAATTCCGAAATCGTCGCGGTCTGTTTGATAGGTAGGTACTCTACAAGTACAGGGTCTGCTGCTATAACCAACGTGCCTCGTAAGTAGTTGAACGGCATAAAATGAACTTTCCTTAAAAACATTATCCGCATGCACTGTTAGGAATTTTTCCCACTAAAAAAAGGTGTCTAAAAAGGGTGTTGCAGATAGTTGAAATGGAGATGCACTAAGAGGTGCTTGTAATGATGTAACTTCAGTACTCCTCCTCTTATAAATGTTGCTTTATTAAAAGCTCGACATGTTTCGACCAGACTATACTATTTCCCGGCTTATCTGTGGACCGGTTGGGCAGAGTAATGGGCAGAGCATGCGCTTTGCTGCAACCAATGGCGACGAGCAGTAACTATCCGGTGTTTAGAGCGTGTGGGCACCGAAAATGTTAGCAGTCAGGCTGACGGTTACTGCCCATCACCATTGGTTGCAGCAAAGCGCATGCTCTGCTCATTGTTCCGCCCAACCGGTCCACAGATAAGCCTGGAAATAGTATAGTATGGGCATCCTCAGGAGCTACACAAATTACGAACGGATATGTAAGAGCAGCCATAGATCACATTAAGTTCAAACAGTTAACTAACCAGGTAAACCTGTGTGCGGATTACATAAGCATTCCAATAACGCTTTGGAAATGTGGCATCTATAATGTCTTTTAAACTGTAGACTAAATAATGTGGGACATTAAAATCCCCCCACCTTGGTTTTCTGTTTCTAATGGGAATGCTGACTGAATAGTACGGCTTAAAAGATTGCCATTAACGTGTAGGAGTTCTTATGATGCAAGTTCAGACGCATTCATCCCTCCTTTTCAGATCCGTTTGATTCTGTCCTAACTTGAGCAGCAGCTCCACCTGGTTGCTGTTTCACTAGGTATATAGCTGCAGGTGTAACATTAAAACTGGATTACATGAATTCCCATTGTATGAGGTGTTATTGCACAGAACACATAAGGTGGCCACTCATGGACAATATCTCTTTTAAGTGGTATGTACCTCAGTGTAATTAAGGCAAATACAGTAAAACCTGTCCATGTCGAACCCCATTTTAACTGATGCATTCTGGTTACATTGAATCTAAGGATACAATGTTCAAAACACAACCATGATGCTTGCTACAGCTTGGGCACTAATAAGGTTGCTAAGTATTCCAGCTGCAACATTGGTGCATGCAAGTTTACTGTATATAAATTTGTTTGCAGGGGTACATACACGTAATCACTACCAACATGTTTCGATCCAGTTATCAGAACATAATCACAGTTTCTTTGTAACAACTGGAATGACTAGACATTTGAAAAGGTAATAAAAGTTACACCAGGCTATAACAATACGTACAGCATTGTTCCTAACGATGATTACCATCAATAAAATGGAATCATAACAGTAGGCAACAGTCCGATTGTAAAACTTTCTTCAACAAGGACACCGAGTTCCAGCAACATAGGTTAATAGAAACAATAATAGTATAACCAAACTTAAAATATTATTCATTTAAAAATAATATTATTGGAAATGCTAATGTGGAAAAGAATTTGTGCAAATCGATGAATGATGCTTTCCTGCCTGGCTAACAGATTCCTTGTTGCAATGAAGACTTTTCCAGGTTTTTTCCCCCCAAAAAAGCATCAACCGAAAAAGAAATAACGTTTTTGTAGGATTTTTTGAATTAGAAAATGGAGGTTCATCTTCTTTTTGGATACTGCAAGTTGATCTACTGGGAAATCCACTTCCATACACAGACACACGTAATTATAATAGGCTACTTAAAGTGATACAGCAAAAAAGGAGTACACATTATAATTTGCATACTGAACACCATTTTAATAATGTTGATGTACGTTCATGTCACTATGCAGTTTTTTGTAATTTAAACACGTGGAATTCACTTCTAAGCAAAGAAATGAACAGACATGTATATTTGTGACGAGTTTTAAGCAGCACTGAGTATAATGAGTCCTCTAAAATTTAACATTCAACACTTAAAAACAATTAAACATTTTCAAGAATTGGTCACAAGTGCTTGAATGTATTATCTTGAATGTATTATTATTTGAATGTATATTGTCAAATGTAATTCCTGCATTACTGTAAGTTCAGAATACTTGAATTTGCAATATTAGCATATACACATATCTAAATAATAAAATATTAATGTTCTCATTGCTCCCACTAAACAACTTTCCATGCAGATTTTTGATCCCAAAATGCATCAGGTTCTTGACTCCATGTCAGAAAAAGAAAACAAATCAATTCATGCAAGCCTCATGTCAATCATACATATAGTAATAAGAAGTACATCAATATATTGAGCAGTTTCCATTTACTGCAACCTCAAAAATGTAACACCAAACATATTAAATCTCCTGGGATACTTAACTAAATTTATAACGTAAAATTTAAACCAAATATTTATAATACTAAATATTTCCATGTGCCACCAGAGGGAACTTGCCAAAATTCCACTTCATATCGAAAACGTGAATCAAACTCAAAATTAAATTATACCAAGGATATCTATATGCACCATTATATTTACATGTCATTAATTTGTAACTATTCTCGAATAAACTTTAGTAATAATATTTTTCTACGTTTTCATTTGGCAACTCTGTGTAGGTATATAATGGCGCAAGTAAATTTAGACCCCTATCCTGTTTCACCATCATAAGAAAGTTCACTGAATCACTGCACATAAACTCGTTGCCACAAAAATTGAAACGACCAACAAAATGGCGACCGAATTTTCCGCATGGCCACAACACATACACAAAATAAAAATAAGGAGGAATCCAAACTACATATACTACACAGCCACATACTACATTCACAACAATATATATATGAAGAAAATCACAAGATAGGAATGCATGTGGCTTGCCCAACAGGCATTTTGATGGGTGCAAGGGATACCTTTTATGGCTATGGTGGCCATTTTATGGGACCTGTGAGCTCAGAGTGGTGTCTGTATGGGATGATCCTACTAAACCCACCCTATGGTCAAGCTCCGATATAAAACAGCTATCACATAAGCTTGACCCACGTATTCTCCACATTTACGAGCTATTTCCACCTAGCGGACATTTTCCACACCACCACTAATTCTTCCGACTGACCAACACTTCTCTTTATAACGGCATGGCCCCTAGGTCCAGTATTGCTTTCAATCCCAGCTTCAAATGAATTCAATTGTGAATTTATGCTTATTGATACAGTTTTAATTATAGACTTGAGTTCCAATCAATTCAAAATATTGTTCATAATTAAAAATTTCTATCTGGAATAACAATATTTCATGCTTTCAATTACAATATTTTTCATTAAGCAGCAATTGGCTGAAAAACCGATTAAAAATGGCGTCTTTAGTTGGGATCAAGTAGGTAAACAGGTTTTCTGCCAACCAATTTGCAGCTTTATCCCAACTAAGGCCTCCATATTGGAAAAAGTCAGAGCTCCTGAAAAGGTCAATTAACATGCGCTGTGTGATGATACATACAACTAATTAGTATTTCAACATTAATCATGCAACTTTGAAGTATAGCTTATTTACATTTCTCATTAGCAGCTAAAAATGTAAAATCTTAGTCAAATATAGCTTACTCTATAATGCACAACGTTACAAATTTGCTTAATTACAAAACTTAATAAATAACATAACTCCTAAAATACAAGAATTTCCAACATGTAATACCATATAACCATGCCATATTTTAGCACATTTTCAAATCTATGTGTACTGTGCATGTTGATATTAGTATGGGAAATGTGATATCGAGTAATTTCGTTACATACTACAGAAGCACATTGTAGAGTAATGAAGTTATACATATAAGAGAATGCATTGCGATGATTAGGAAGTGAGTAAAGGAAAGAATGTGACTGGTCGAATAAGTGGTCAGACGTGACACACTGCCACAAAGTGTACTGAAAATTGAATTAGGAACCACAACAGAGTGTGTCATCCATAGAGAAACAAAAGTTTGAATTATTTCAGCACAAAAAAAAAGTAAAAGAAGGGTAACTAAACGTAACCAGATCACCATAAATTTAGATGTTCAGAAGTTTAGTTTGCCGAGTTTCTATTCAGAATACGTAGTGGCGCATTTTGAAATATTTAATTTCATTTGCGACAGGAAATAAAAAGAAGGAATAAAGAATTTCCTTTGCCAATATGGCCGCAAGGATGAAAATAATGCCAAGATCAATACAGAGAAAAGAGAAGGAAATGTAACATAATAAAAGAAAACAAAAGAAGCGGTTGAAACAGTATATAACTGTATAACAATCTACCAATTAAAGTAAAGCGACATCTTTTTCCAAAACTCGTCCCTTCATTAAAATATAGAAGTACGTAGAAGGTACATTAAAAATAAGTTTAAATACACAAAATGCAAACAGTAATAATGTCATGCACTAATTGGCCATATCAGCATAGTATTTGATAGCTTGAATAATCGTGTATTTAAAAACAGTACCCCAAAATTATTTTAAAGCTGCAACATGAAGCCTTGTAAAACTTCTAGCATACAGCATCCTTAAAGGTGAGCTGACAGGGTCAATTTCTTTCAACCGATTTCTCTGAAAAATTTCCTATGCATGAACAACATGTATTTGCATATGTCCAATTTTTTCCTAATTTTTCCACCAATTCGTTTTTTATATAAAAATTCGCAAATTCACACTGTCAAAATTTACATCCGGGACAATGCGTATGGCATGCCACTTCCACCAATACGTGCTAAATGCCTACTGGCTATTATGCAGGTATCTTCCTTCTCCACCGTGTATGCTAGAACAAACTCTCCATACTAGAATTTACCCCCTTCTGTAACACTCACAGAAATACTCACAAGAATGGACACAATTGACCGATTTCACGTGCCTTGGTATTGGCGTCCTTGTTGTAGATAGGCAACAGCCAATAGGGTTGCACGATTTTCAATGCAATAATAGTTTCTAACACATGCACAGTTTTCTAAATTCGTTAACAGTAAACCAGTCTAAACCGGAACCTGTCTAAGGCGGAAGGCTTTTTAGTCCCTTGGAAGCAGTTACCATAATAAAATCACTGCCAATAACGGAAAATATTTCCGGTCCCGTGGGTTTCTGTTATACACAGGTTTTACTGTATTATTATGTTGATAAAGCAATATTGCATGCACAAAGACATGTTTTGTTGTCTTGACTTATTCAGCAAGGTGCTTAATATACAAAAAGTGATTTAGAAAATGATTAATGCAAGCAAAACGGTTGTGCACAAACATACATAAATATATTTAGATATGTTTAAGGCCCTATATAGTGAAAATAGGAAGCAGCTGGCAAACGAAAGTAGGATTTCCCACGATAATGCAAGGATCATGACTGAATGGGCATTTCGGGAGCTTCACATTAGAGAGCTTAAGAAGGTCTCGCCCAAGACGTTATATGGGGCTCATTTACATGACTCAGGGGATCATTTGGCCCTTCATTTGCCAGCCCATTATTATCGACCCAGCACTCGTGGGCCATGACCCTGCGCATGCGCCAACCAACACACCAATCCTCTTCCTCAAAACTGACTTTTATTCACTTCCCTTTCCTACTTTCTCTCATGTGGATCTCATTTCATTAATACTGCATCAAATTGCATTTCTTAATTCTCGCATTTCATACTTGCACAGCTACACAGAGCAGGAAGTGCTTAAAGTTTATTTCATTTTAAGGAATGCCTGACCAGATACATAAACAGAAATGAAGTAGGTATATAAAAGGTCAGGTGGGAAACCACATTCAGAACATATAAATGAGCATCACACACATAATACTCACAAGAGGCAAAGTTATAAACAAGAAAACCACAACTGGCTAAAACTAAGTTAATATAAAACTGGTTTCCGCTGAATCATGAGAGCAATGAGAGTATAAAGGCAATTAAACACACAGTTAAGAGGCCATATCATGGAATAATACACAATTAGTACACAAAGAAAATAATAGATTTCGAAAATTGAAAAAAATGCTGAATTGTGAACTTTTTAATAAGAATTTAAAGAAAAATATAAGAGAAACTATATTTTATTTTAAAATAAGTGCAACCCTATTGCAATCAACCAGCATGTCCCCTGTTTCAATAGCTCAGCAGCGCCCTCCTGGTGGTCAATTTATGTAACAAAGCTACATACTCCATTTATTAATATTGTAATATGTTTCCATACAGGAAATCAAAATATTTTCATTAGAAAAGCAGGGATAAATTTCTATCACATTGAAAATGTATAATTGAATTATTTTGTTCAGGATTTCCATGACCATTTTACACACACACAATCCAGGGATATTGTAACAGCAGACACCTTGAAAGTACAATGACTTTAGAACAGCAAAACAAACATGAAAATATTAATTATTTGAAATGATATACTATCGAATAAAATTGGAAATAAATTTTATTAATCATTCTACCGATACTATGTCGCTCTAAAAACTTTAAATATTTTTTATAACGTTTTATATTAACAATTTAAACTGCTGATTGTTACAGAACACTGCACTTTTCACTCATAAAATTACTGTTTTACGTAAGAATGAAAAGTGCAGTGTTCTGGAACAAACTGTAGTATTTTTTGTAATTGTTGGTTTGGGCTTATGTGTTTATTTCATTATCTCATTTATCCAGTTTTCACTATAATGTAAGACTCATAATACAGTAAATTCGAGGGAGAAATAGAATGGTACAGGAAATAAAGGTTTGAGATTTTACGAGGAAGTGAATGGAGAAGAGAATTATAGCCTCAGTCTGAAGAACTTTTAACACGTTTCATTGAATTTGACACTAACCAAGCCATGGCTACAAGTCATGCACTCAGCAATGACAAAGCAATATAAGTGGGAAACGCAATTTCCGTAATATTGGTTTCACTTTAGTGACTAGCTGCCATTGATGCTATGGTCCTCGAAATGCGATCTACAGAACATGTATTTCAGTCGAGTACAAAAAGAAGAAACAAGATGGGTCCATAATCGAAAGCACTTTAGTATTTGTCCAACGAGATTGAGTCATGGATCCAGTAGGTAGTAAATGGTCATCGAGTTACACCAAATACATATATATGTACCCCTACAGGGTGCTCATAAAGTCCAATATACCCTCAAGACAGTATGCTGTCATATTTTAATGACGAATCTTACATCCATTTTCCTTATACACAGGTGACCTCATTACTTAGGTACCCAAGAAAGTCTCATTTTATTCCATATTACAGAAAAATAACATTGATAATAATGGAATTTGAAATTTGATACGATGCAAAATCAGATAATACTTCATAAGGAAATTAAATATATGAAACTCATATCAAGCTTTGTTATACTTCTTCACGATAAAGGTTACTAAATATTACAAAATTAAATTAACTTTTTCAATCAAGTTCAATCAAGTTTAACTCCATGTATATTAAAGTTTTTCATAATTTGACAATAAATTAAATGTACACTAACTGCATTTAAATATTAAGATTTCCACGATTGTTTGTACATAATAATATACACTATTTGCAGATCTTACAATATTGCAAGATGACCTATAGTATATTATAGATTATTTAACAACTTAACATATTAAAAAATAAATAAAAAACAACAGAAAGAGAAGGATATTTTTCGGCTGTTTTTTCACATCTAAGGGTCACATGTTATTGCCTATCTTAAGACAGCTCAGTTATCACCGGATATATATAATAGTAGGCTTATTATTGTTATAGTGGTGGACACGTTAGCTCTGGGGCAAGGAAAGCATGAAAATAAAGAAAAAAAGAAACATGTCCAAGAACTAAGAACTAAGGCGTAATCTGTGCACCGGAAATTGGATTGTGAGGAGGTTTGTGTTCAGACCCTTCTAAGGTTGACCAAGGTGCCCAATGAGGGTATTTTTTTATGAGACATTGGACTAATTGCGCCTGACCACGTCCGGCGACACTGACCATCCAAAACAACATAAGTCCAAACTCACATTGGGCCTGAAGAAGATAAATCACCAGTCAAGTATAAGGTCATGCAACAATCGCAATGACTTACAGTTAGAACAAACATGTTATATTTCATTTGTCCTATAGTTCCTACTAAATTACAATTAATTCACATCCGTACACAAAACTGTAATAATTAATAGTTCAAAAATTCTACTGGTCAATAACATTTTGTAAATTCAGTATAGTATAAAGAGCTGCTGAAAGCAAAACAAAAGCCGAAATTTTCGTTCATTATAAAATACTATGAAATTTAGTATCACAGCTACACATTTTTATATTGGTTAATTGTGCAATATTTATTCAAGTTCTGAGAAAATTATAATTTTACTGACTTTTATTATTGAATACTATGCAAATACATAATTTATTAAAGTTATTCAATGTAGTTCCTGAATTATTTAATTTATATATGGTTATCTACATTTATCATACACAGTCTATGGCCCCAAAAAACACCAAAATTTCCCACCATAAACAGGTTTCCATCACTAACAATTTCCACCATAGTTAGGTTTCACTGTATATCACAGAATGGTAGTACAATAATATATATTTTTGAACAGGCAGTTTTTCTCTCCTCAAATATACTCGTTAGATGTACTCAAAGTTACAGGATATAAGACATTAGTCTGTATGTCTTTGAAATAAGATTTGTCCAAAATATTTTAAAATATGAAATAATGGTTATATAGGAACAACGTTTTAAAGTTTCATTTTTATTTTGATATAAATACACAAGTTCAATTTTGAAGATAACCCACAGGGCAACTTGCACTACTACTTCCCTTTGCATTTAATCCAACAAAATTGCATTGGGTAATAAGATGAAAACGTTATTTGACGATATCCAATAAGAGGATATGCAACTAAGACCATGTAGCATCTTTTTAATAGAGATGACAAAATGATCGTAAAATTTGCAGTTACTCATAAAGTGTAGCTTTCAACACTGGTAATAAAAAGTGCAAACGTCGGCACTAACTTAAATCCCGTCCATTATATTCGTTGATCCGCCAGAAACGTGTTTAATATGCTAATGAACCTATAACTTATTTCTATGTCCAAATCGAAGCTGCTTTCAGCAATCACGTTCCCAATGATTGCATTTATTATAAAAAGAAGTATCCATATAAGACAATGAAGGAAGACGTTATTTCCAAGGGTCATATGTCTGGCCTTAAACACATGCAATTTAATCAGGGCAGTGCCTGCAAACTTTTCAATAATAATTAACGATATCAATTTAATAATATACTTTGTGATAATAGACCTGAAGACTATGTCTGCGTTTAATCTTCAGCCAATATTAGATTATAATTATTGTATAAGTGTATTATATGTAAATCGACCTAAATCAAAATATGGATTCTTTGCAACAGTAGTTTATATCATGTGACTGCCTCATTGTCCCAAAATACTTAAAATCTTGATTTTAGTTCAAGATTGAATGCAGCATATTGTGTCAACTATGAATAATTAATCAAAGTAATAATGTGTAAAGATACAGGGTGGGACGCGGGAACCAAGTGTTTTTGGATTGGCTAGTAGTCGGCAAAGGGAGGGCCGAGATGCAGGTGGCAATTAATTCCTCAGCTCATAGCAATTCACTTTCAGTTGCCATCCAGTTGTCAACATGACCCCACGAAGTCCAAAACTTAAAGGACATCTTGCACGGTTTTGCAACCCCACCCAAACTGTGTTCCATATCAATGTGTACTTGATTACAAACTG
>JAQFZQ010003327.1:0-11019 GCA_034696005.1 Glomeris marginata | reverse complement strand
AAGAGCGTATTTCCAACTATTAGCCTTAATTTTATGGTGATCAAGGCCCCAGCTGACCATGAGCAGCGCCGATTTTCCGAAAATTAGTTTTTGAAGCTCGGAAAAACGTCGTTTATCACCAACCACCCGCCGATGCGTGTATTCCTCCCTTAACCTTCATGCTAATGCTAACCGTCAGAGTTGTCATAATAAGCAATTTTTGAAATATCACAAACCCTAGCTCTATAATTAAAACACTATCAAAATCTGGTTTTTATTGATCCACAAAAATGTATTAATACACCAATTAAATTGAACGCTGTGCGTGCAAGTGGAAGCTGCATGCATGCAATAGAAATATTTATACTATCGATACATATGCATCACTTTATTGTTAATACTGAGAAATAATTTAATGTCGGAATTGCATTTGCAGAAACATGCAATTTCCGCATTGATAATGCATTAATACTGTTCACTATATGGTTGTTGCATGCATTATGATATTATATAGGCTGTTTTTGTTTGCTATATGTGATAAAATGCAAGCTAGATTCTTTCTATATACATAACCCTTAATTATTATTTATGGCCTTCTACCGCAAATTTTGTGTTTTGCTGGAACATGAACACATACTATAGAATAAAGGTCAAAAACCTATCATTAATATTTTGGCGTTTTACAGCCAGCTGTTGAATGTAATTGAAGTGTGAATATATGGTTCGCGCAATTTTCGCTTTGCGGTCAACTGACCTGTACCTTAATTGTTTTATTTATTATACATGCAGTTGCATTAAATGTATGTTTTTCTGTTTATAGGTGCAGTGTTTAAAATGAAGCTGCTTGAACGCATTTCGTCACCTTCCCTCCTATAGGAATGTTGCCCACCAATTATTATCGATGGCTACAAAGCACGGTAATTAAGTTTATATAGCCTCTCTTGTATAGTACTTAGTTTGTAGTCTAAGCTAGTCTTTCTTAAGGGGAAAAAATGTCGCATTTCCATGCAATTGCTAGCATGGCTCGCTCTCACACACAATAATCACATATTGCGATATGGCCTGGAAAGGTGGACGGCCTTCACATCGCATAAGCTGAAGAATTACCTCCGAATTATTTTGATAGCTGCCATCATAATAGTTATTATCATTTTGTGGTTCGATAAAAATACGCAATTAGAGAGTAGCTTACACGACTTTTGAGTATAGGTATATCTGCAAGGCACGCAACATATAAGAAAGTTTCATTAACAATTTAAATGTTGTTTCTTAGTACTGTGTTTCTGATGCATGTTTTCAGGCAGTTATAAATGGGTGTAAATTTCAATTGTTTCAGTTTCGGCTTATGTTCTAGACGTATAGTTAAAAATGTTTTTGCTTTGGCTTTCCATGTGCAATGTAGAAGCATTTTTTTTAGAACTTTCAAATTGTAGGTGTGCACAGTGTATATGAGGTGGAATTCTGCAATAATTTTATTGATGCAATTCTGACAGTAAAATTTTATCAGCATACTGACAATTGCATATATTGCTTTCGGTCCTATACTGCTGCACAGGGATGTTTTTATACTATATCTGAATGGAAATACTATACAGTGATATGGCGATAATCGCCTGTAATCGCGCTTCCCTGCAGGTTCTGTGTGTCTGTGTGGCTGCCTACTTTCAGGGATTTTTGACCTAACTTCGGAAGCCCATCTTGGCAGTACATAACGAAACAATGTGATTGTTAGCCCATCCCATCCAAGCCCTTAAATTTTTGCTCCGAGCTGCGGAACACCCTGTACATATATAGAAACTCATTGTAATCGATAGAATCAAGAAAATGGCTTTGCTGCATGACAGTTGGTGTGTTGAGAAATGGTTATTTCTTAGAAAACCCAATTCACAAAATGTTTAGCTGCTATTATTAAAATTAATGAGGTTTTTCTGAGCAGCTAGCTTGCAATACATGCAGTTTCCATTTGTTATAGGTTAATATAGGTTAGTGCGCAGATAAAAGATAGGGTAATTAGATTGAAACTAAAATTTGGGTTTAAGTCTGAATTTTATTCTTCTGGAATTAACAATTAATTGACACTATTATTGTATCTGAGCGTTCTTTGGGTGAATTGCTGCTACTGTGTTGAAGAAAAGATATTTTTAATATAGGTTCCACGTGGGTTATCGACCTGCTAATATTTCGTGACCTTTTAATCAATCACTTATTAAATTAAACCCATGATTTTTGAGAAAATTTTACTCCAAATATGAATCATTACAAATTAATTAATTACATATGTAACATTTATAGAACCTGAGGGTAATTAGAGCGCATTATATCCAGTTAACTTTATAAAAGCTTCCAGTTCCTGTTTACCTATACATCATTTATTTTATTAAACATAGTTTTTATTGTCCGTGTATATCGTTGAAAGATGGCGCTGCTACTTTTTCACTCGTTATAATTGGGCAAAGTTGAAAATTTCATGGACGAAAGTATGCATGCAACGTCTTTGCAAAAGACCGATAAATTGATAAGGGATAACAATTTGGCAGCAGCGAGAACTCCACCATAAACTTGGCCAACTTGGAATAATAGATTATAAAGTTTGAAGTGTGGTGACCATCTTGCAAAGGAGCGGTCTGTGCGAGATGCAGACAAAAAATGGCCGCTGTTTTTATAGGGAAGTGATTTTGATCGGAAGCGGCCGTCTTTGCATATCGCTTCTCTACTGACTTCCATACCAATGAGTTGTCGAAGAAAATGAAAATGATCGTGAGAAAGAAGGAAATACGGATTTGTACTGCAACCAGTAATGCCAATTAACGTGCGAGCATTTTTCGCAGTGATTCATGTCACATTCTTTGGTTTTCACATCGCGCGAGCTTTACTGAAGTTTTGCCGACGTACAGACTTGTATTTTATGTTTCCCATGGCTATAATCGCCAGGAATAATCTTTTCATGGCTCTCCTCCCCTCTTGCTTACTCGAACATGGCGAAAAAGGGTAATAATGCAACTAGTTGTTGGCCGCAGTTACAGGTTGCCAACTGCATTCGTCATGCATCAGTTAGGTGATGAACATTTTTATCGCTTTGCCTGAATGCATTGACAAAACAGATCTTTTGTTGTCACAATTTAACACGTATGAAAGTAGCATATATGTAGGTATTCATTTGCAGTATCGTTACCACTTGAATCTCACGTGAGTCATGCATGCCTTATAATATGTGCTTGCTGTGAACGATTACCTGCCTCGGACGACCGTACATAGTGGAAAACTGGAGAATTCCTTGAGAAAATCCTTTCAAACTGGCAGGACAAGTAGAAACCGTTTTTATGTGTACATATTATGATGTTATCCTCGACAACTCAATTAGCTGTATGGAGTGCTCAAACAAAGTGACATTGGGCGACAACTTCCAATATAGAAACTATAGCATCCTATATACAGGGTGATTCATTGATGTCCGACCCCCCTTTACTTTTGAGATGCTTTGATCAATAATTTTAAGTTTATGTGTGTATACAATGTCAAGAAGAATCAGGAAACCCAACTTTCAATGACCTTGACAAAGTTCTTCAAGGTCATTGAATTTGTATCTTTGCAACCATTCACATTAGGGCCCTAGTGTAAATTACAAAGCTGAAGAGCATCATGTGTTTAGTATTATCACCAAGTTTCATAATTTTTAATACATTGTACAAATTAATATGATTTTTGGAAATTTTGCATGGTCACACAGCTGTGTCCACTATTACACATGCAAAAAGAAGCCCAGGAATTCATCCGGCAATCCTTAGGACACCCTGTAATTGCTCTTGGTCCTGGGCTTGTGCATTGTATACAACTGGATCTGGAGCTCTGGATTGGGAAAGTTAATATCTTCCTCTTCCTTTGTCCACCAATTGACAGGCAAAAGTGGAGGACATCTTAATAGGATTCTCTCCTTCCGAACAATAGATTATTTTCCCCCTCCAGAGATCAAGATCCAGTGGTGCGGATATACCACAATTTATGCAGTGTTTGATACACAGAGTGGCACTTGCGAACATACAAAGGATAAATTTCTGTGAGTTCTTACTTAAAATTTAATTGCCAGTTTGCATTTTCAATCTGCACATAAATGTTGATGTAGGTACCCCTGATACAAGCGTGCTTTATGAGCTAGGTTTCTCCATGCATGTAGCACAATTAATAATACCTTCACCTCCAAGCATTTACAGTTAAGTGTTGTGCCTGCAGATGTTTTCCATATGCTAATAACACCATTTAAAAATACACTACTACAATCGCTTTCCTGCAATAATTCGAAACATGAGCCATTCTGTAAGAAAACTTCTATATATAGCCGGAAGTAAAAATGTTATTGCTGTTTCTATGCCGTTTTTAAAACTGGTATGCAGTAATATTTCTGCTCTCCAATTTCAACTATCCCCTTGCAAATATAATGATTGCATTCTCATAACGTTCTAACCGTGTTCAGAATTATGAGAAATTTATGATATTCTCAAAACGCTTCCCTGCAACGCACACATCAGATTCCTTTTATATCTCTTTGAAATGTTCTTATTGTCTTTTCAAAATAACATGCAGATAATAACATAATTGTAATTCAGTTGATTCCTTAAGCTTTCTGATCAGTAATCTTGTAAAGCAAGAATCACATTTTATGACAAATACTTGACACAGGCAATATTCATAGTAAGATCAATTGATGCATTTTTGTTTTAAATCAGTGATTCCATCCTATACGATAATTTTTATTCAATTCCAATATTAAGTTTAATTTTCATCTATAGTACCTACTGAATCAGTTTAATTAAGCCTGCACTGGCGCGGCGCACAGCTCATAATTATCAATGCCTTTCAGCATAATAAGCGAAGTATACAACATTAAATAGGTTGTATATTTATGTATTTTACCACATTCTGCGAATGTTGCCACAGTGTGAGTTATTTTCTAGCAAGGTAGACTAGATTTTCACGAAAACTATGTGCATTCTTAGATTGGTTGGTTAGGAACGACATTGACGCGAAGGCTGCTTTGATGTTATCAGAGGACAATACCAATGTTTTACGCGCTTAGGGTACGGTTTTCTATTTTAATAAATAAATCTGAACAGATTTGGTGTATGTGTTAGATCGGGCGGAAACGAGATTCGATTCGAAGAAAATACATGCTCATTGGCAATCTGGACATGTTGTCGCCAGTGCACAAAAACTGTACACATAAAAGAAAAACAGCACAAGGTTGTTGCTGCTGCTGCTGCTGCGTACTGTGTATACAGCACCTGTGTATCTGTCATCTTTTCCTAAGATCTAGATTATCCCAAAAATTGACCGATACATGAACTGACAATCGGAAACTGGTACATTTTAAAGTACAGAATCGTTAGTCTGACATGGAAAACGGTACACGAACGCTTATGCTATACTGAATTAACCTACATCCATCCAAATGCAGCTTACAATTAATGCGAGCGCTTGACTTGGAAATTAAGGACATTTAGCGCTTTGAGCTCGATTGCCAGAAATCTTGCGCGTGTTTTTTGCATTTTTAAGACAAAACTTTGACAGTTATATGTCATGGAAAAATGAAACGCCCTCTCTATATACCAGTCATCATTGTTTATTTTTGACAAACTTCTTTTCAAAAATATAATACAAAAACGCTGAAACGCATGAAAGAGAACAATATTTTTTGTATTGCTCGATGCTAAATTTGGTTTATTGAAAGTTGGTTTTTCATAAGTCAACACAACCTGACTCAATAAGAAAACCTATGAAATTATGAGTTTCATTTTCTTGTGAGGATATACAGCGAATTCCAGGATACCTTCTCCTATATGACTGCATGAATTGAGTTTCCAAATGACCCCTCCTCTTCCCAATTTAGTCTTGTGACTATATGACCGCCCGCTTCAGGATAGGTCTTTTGACATGGGTATTACCCAGAGTCGAATATCAATTCCACACGTTATTTACCACATTCGACCTGGAAGTGAAAGAACTGACCACCACACCTTGAACCACACCTCATTTATGGAGCTTTCCCTTGCAGGGAACCTTTGCCGAGTTTCCCTGCTGAGCTCTTTTTTGTGGGATTAAAACGAACTGTCAACACAAATTCATGTATATTAATTGTCAATTGCACAGAATTGTAATTAATATAGCAATTTCACCTTGCTGAACCACTTTCCAATGAGAGTGTTTGATCTATCAATTTTGAAACTATACTATCACCATTTTCTATGCAGCTCCAGACTTTTGCTTCGCCCTGTATATAGTAGTACTGGTTAGCATTGTGTAGGTATAGCTAATTGTGATTTGCAAAGATTTGTATAAAACTATAGGTAATGGACCTAGAAATAAAAATCCATGCAACACTATAGTGTAATTAAACGAAAACTGTGCAACTGGGGTGTGGCTACAATTCATTTTCATTCCTGGAGGGGTGCACAGCTATTTAATCGGCTTTACCAAGTGTTCATCAAATCGCCTTGCGTGCATGCTTTTTGGCTGTGCAGATCAGAGCGTTGCACCCCATCCCCTTTTTCATGCAACAATGCAGTACAACAACGATTCGTTCCCTGTATGGGGAAACCATTTAGCCACACCCCACATTGTGCAGTTTTCATTAAATTACTCGTTAGCCATCCCAAATTGCTTAACAGATTGCATTGCATTTCTCTATAATTTTGGTGTCCAGTGCATATTTGTTTAGTTCAAAATATATTTGTCAGAAGAAGAAGAAAAAAAATATGTTCTTAATCTTTAATTTCTCAAAAACAGCCCCTAAAAGGCATGTATGACAATAATTATTAAGGAAGAAAACTACTATTGAAGTTGAAAATTTCAATAACTAATCTTTTTTTGGAGAAGCGAATATTGTGCAGATGAATATTTTTGCCCACAGAAAATTTATATCACTAAAATGATTCCATTAGAAATGTTTGTAAATCCAGTCATTTACGTGTGTTGTTCAAACACTATACTATAGGTATTTGAGGGAATGTAAGGGGTTTTAGAAGTTGCAGTGTGCTAGCATCACTATATTATGGATACTGATCTTGGGTGCAATAGCAATTGCATAATAATTATTTTAACATATAATGTTTCTTTTCTAAAGAATAATACCATACCCCCTTCCCCCCACCCCTATGGCCCGGTTTCATCCGAATTTGGCGACCCTTTTTGTCCCAATCCTATTTTGCTGTATTTTTTTAGGGATGAACCCGCCCACCTCCCTTTCTGATAAATTGTGTTGCTTGTTGCAGGTATTCATATTTTTTACTAATTTGTAGGCCTCTACATACTGGTAGGCTATATAAGTTGGGAAATTGTAAATTGTTTATGCAATTTATGGAATAAGTAGCAGTGAATAATGATGGTAACGAACCAGGACTTGGAAAATTAGATTGCAAAAACACGTGCCATCGCGATATGTAACTCGGATAATGAACGACATGTTACCACACAACACGTCCGTGAATCCATAAAACACTCTTACAACATTTATGTTCCACGTACCCACAGCATTTGTTTCATGTATTTATGAGGGGGTCTTATGTGGCTCATTGCATGTCGTTTTGTTCCGGTATATGAATATGGTTAACGCGTTCCCTTTTAGTAGGTGTGGGTACAAGTATATCCAGATTTAACGTATAGTATAGCATAATAATTAAAAACACATAAAAAATGGGACATGGAACGCCTTGTTGTATCAAGGACAGGTATTTTAAATTAAATGGACACGCAGTTTAGCACATAATGGTTTTGCTTTGTGTGTAGTACCAGATACGAAAATTAAAAAATTAATATTAATCATTTTACAAAAAAAGCTAATTTAGTTGGCATTTTCCATCACCAACTTGAGTATTGCAATAATGTTTGTTAATTTAAACTGATTTTATGCACTATTTACATTTCAAGTGACAGACTAATATCATTGCAAGGCTATATTGTGCAACCTCATCATATGAATTTTACGAGTTCTTATATCGCTATATGTGCTATTACATTTTTAGAGCAGTTTTTTTCTTGACACTGAGAATTACCAATGGAACTAAAGTGTGGGAATTCTTTTGTGGTAACTACAAATTATCCAAGTCGAGAGAGTTGTTGCGTACTGTATATCACAGTAACTGCAGCACATAGAGGTGTATAAAAACAGAGTCCACAATATTGAAGTTGAGTTCACACTTGCAAACCTGGTAATATTATACCATGTAATTACAATTTAATAGCACTTACCATTAATAAGAATTAAACACAAGCATGTTCACATAAGTAAATCAAATCTCCTTTATCAAATATTTGTGCAATCTCACTGTCTCTCGCATAATGGAATCCATGTTCTTTGAAAAATTCAGAAAAGAGCAGAGAGCAGAGATTATTGGTTTTCAAATTCTGCTTTTCAAATTCTTCAAATGATTTATGTGTCAGGACAAAACAATAATGGTGTCCGATTATTAGAAAATGTGGTAACATATTTAAAAAATGTAATATTTACTTGGGATATTTAACAACGCAACGATAATTCTAAATACACATTTTAAAAGTAATACTGCCTTGAACGTTGTGCATGACATTGTTTGTATAAGATCCATGAAGGTGTAACAAAATTCCTGCAATACAACCTGCTTCTAACTACTTGAAGTAAAAAAAAAAATGTTATGGTGTTTTACTACGTTTTACTCGGGGATCAGACTTGTGAAACCAAACACATACCAAACAAGTTACTTTCTTATGTAAATTTTATTTGCAGACACCAGGGGGTGTTGTGTTTACTGTTTGCCTTTACGCTGGTAATATACGAGGACTGTTCCGAACGTAATGCACACAATTTTATTACGGCCTTACATTTATTAATATTAGGGAAAGTATTTTTTGACGCGTACAGACTACTTAACATCACTTTCCTATGTTATTACCACCCTTTTTGAGGCCTTGTCCCAGCGGGAAACAAGTGCATGGAAGCCCTTGCTAAGAAATACTGTATATTCGAGTTTATGCATGTATATAGCCATGTCATCAATAATACCAGCATCATCAAGAACGAACCACTGGCCCGGTAATGTTAAAATATATACAACGTATGGGACAAAACAAGACACCACGGGAGGATAAAATCTACCCGCAGGTTTTAAAAGAAGTAAAGGCAGAAGTTGTAAGTGCACTTGTTGAAATATTTCAAGAGTCTATAGAAACAGGAGAGGTTCCCATGGATTTTAAATGACAAATGTTGTGCCTATATATAAAAAGGAGTCTCACAATGACGCTGCATGGAAATTATAGGCAAGTTAGTCTGAGCAGTAGTGGGTAAACTTTTGAAATCGGTTATTAGGTATGCTCTTCAGAAACGTCTAGAGGATACTAATTTAATTTAAGAACACCCAGCATGGGCTCAGAAAGGGTAGATCTTGTTTGAAAAACTTGTTAGAATTATTCGAGGTGATCACTAAATGGGTTGATAGAGCTCTAGTGTAGATATCTCGTTGTTGGATTTGGAAAAGGCATTTGATAAAGTTAGCCACAGTAAACTTATTCGAAAGCTGAGGAAAAAGGGTGTGGCAGGGAATCTGCTACGATGGATTAAAAATTGGCTGACAGATAGGAAACAATGGGTAGTTATCAACAGGGAACATTCAGATTGATTTAGGGGTTAAAAGTGGTGCGCCTCAGAGATCAGTGTTAGGGCCACTGTCTTATTGCAAATATTCCCAGGATTCCAAATCTGTCTTCGGAATTGAAAAAATCTGTCAAGGGTTAGGAGATTTTCGACTTGTAGTGGAGGCATCCAAAGCGAAACTTTGTTGCGTTTAGCTGTCATGGTTTAGGGACGCAAAACGGGGATTTGGAGTGCCTGAAACTGCTTAAAAATAGCACAGTCTTATTGCAAATGTTCCCAGGATTCCAAATCTGTATTCGGAATTGAAAAAATCTGTCACGGTTTAGGAGATTTTCGACTTTTAGTGGAGGCATTCAAATTGAAACTTGATTGCGTTCAGCTGACGCTGATTAGGCGCGAAAAAAGGGCATCGGAGTACCTCAAACTGCAACAGACGATACAGTCTTATTGGAAATGTCCTCAGGATTCCGAATCACCACCCATAATCGATCTAGCTGTCACGGGAAAGGATTTACCATAATCGACTTTCGTAGGAGGCTGCGAAGTGAACCGTTCTGGAGCTGGTCCATTTTTATGCTTTGCGATGCGAAACGAAGCATTTAGGATGCTCCTATCTATACAAAACCAACATTTTCTTGTAGGAAAAATACTCAGGAATCCGAATCAGTCCTCGGATTCGTCATTGCTATCACGGTTTAGGAGATTTTCAACTTTTTAGTGGGTGCAAGAATAGTATAGGTTCCCTTTAGCTATGCAAAACGATGATTCATTGCGGTTTAATCCGCACTAAACCAACATATTGTGAAAGGAAAAATCCTCAGGATTCCGAATCTGTCACCGGAATTGACGCTGCTGTCACGGTTTAGGAGATAATCGACTTTTAGTGGAGGCGTTCAAAGTGAAACTTGATTGCGTTCAGCTGACACTAATTAGGCGCAAAAAAAGTGCATCGGAGTACCTCAAACTGCATAAGACCGATACAGTCTTATTGGAAATGTCCTCAGGATTCCGAATCACTATTCATAATCGATCTACCTGTCACGGGAAAGGATTTACCATAATCGACTTTCGTAGGAGGCTGCGAAGCGAACCGTTCTGGAGATGGTCCAATTTTACGCTTTATGATGCGAAGCGAAGCATTTAGGATGCTCCTATCTATACAAAACCAACATTTTCTTGTAGGAAACATACTCAGGAATCCGAATCAGTCGTCGGATTCGTCATTGCTATCATGGTTTAGGAGATTTTCAACTTTTTAGTAGGTGCAAGAATAGTATAGGTTCGCTTTAGCTATGCAAAATGATGATTCATTGCGGTTTAATCCGCACTAAACCAACATATTGTGAAAGGAAAAATCCTCAGGATTCCGAATCTGTCACCGGAATTGACGCTGCTGTCACGGTTTAGGAGATAATCGACTTTTA
>JAQFZQ010003326.1:0-11021 GCA_034696005.1 Glomeris marginata | reverse complement strand
AGCTGCAGAATACAATCTTGCATTTTACTGATAAATTTGAGCGTTGTAGGTTAATTGTACGATTTTTGCAGATTTCCTAAACAGCATGAATTGTTTTTATTAAGTTCTTATGACACGTGTTTCGACTCATCACCAGCCCTCATCCAGGTGTAAGTAAGACCCTTATAACTTATATAATAAAAATTAGGAAAAAATTCTGTTGTAACTACAACGAAACCGGTTCAATATTAGAGATTGACTTTAAACCGGAACGAAAACAAAACACGAACAAATATCAGTTCGATGCCCTGTGCATGATGTTACATAGCGGAAAGACATGAATCGGATACTGGCTTTACTTGTAAAAGTATTCAAGTTGGGTTAGGAGAGTGAGAGAGGCAGAAAAAGGAGGAAGAACACTGCACGGTATAGTAGGTAGTATAAGAGAAGATTTTTAAAAGAAAAAAAAACTGAGGAGGAGGGGGTTGGGGGGATGTTTTAACGTTGAGCACCTGACCGACCGAGCCGGTTCCACTCGGCCAACCTGCCAAATAAATATCTCTCCTCGCCCACTTTCCTCCTTGGTAACCTTTGGAGCAGGTTTGCCAAAAAGCGCCCCCTCAAACTTGCATGCAAACCCTCCTTCTGCGAATCCAAGGAGGACCATGCAACTACCTTGCCACCCAAAAACCCTATAATACTACTCCTCTATAGCCGGTTTCGTTTCAAAACTTTTAAACTTGAAAATGTTTTTCAAAAGCGGTGTCACGGTCGTCTCATATGTGAGCAGTAGTGGTGGTGGTAGTAGTATAGTGGTGAACAAACGCCTAAAGTCGCACCCATGCACAGCCTACCTATAGTATGATAGTGAATTAGGCATAGCCTCAAAGTACAGGTTTTCCTATGACAGAAAAACATTCCTTCTTAACTACGCCCACCCCCTTTTTACTTTACTTTTGCACACTTGCACACGCGAGCCACGCCAAGCTATTCCTTAGGGGCCTTGCGTAAATTACGTTGTCTGACATTGTTATATTTTTTGTTATAATATAACGTCCTGAAGATGGTTATGTGTTGTAGCAGAAACATGTAGACGAATATGTCATTAAAAGTTATGAGGAACGATTACCTAGGTTATCGTTGCTTCAAAACCACAGTCGGCCGCAAATGACGCCATTTAAAGTTATTTCATTCTCCAAAATCATATTAAGACACCAAATACATATTGAAGTATTGCATAAAAAGTTATGAAATGTAACCTCCATGTTATATTGTTCATTAAAAAATATGCAAAGCAAAAATATGTTCAGTATTATGACAATATTGATTATTAACCTAATTAATGTTTAGGATAATTTGCTATAGGAACATCCCGACCAATAAATACATTCAAAAACAGGGTTGCGACCAAATTCGTGAAGTAAATTTCCTTGAGTTTTCCAGGTTTCCCAGAGTAATATACAGGGTACGGCAATAGTCCGGTCATTTTTTAAATATATTTAAAATGGTAAATGATAGCTATGTACAGTTTTCACAATTGAATAGGAAGTCATATGGGGGAAATACGAATATCGCATCTCAAGTGACCTATTACGTCATCTTCAAGGTCATCCGTATTCTAACTATTGAACCGTTAGAGATAGGGCACAATTTCGAATTAGGCACTTGAAGAGCACATCCGATTCAGTTAATCAAAATTATTTTCAGAAACTTTGGTACATTAGTATTAACTGTATACAGATTTTTGAATTTATGTATGATGTGCGCTGCAGTGAAGCGACGCCTTGTTGCCTACGGGTTGTAAGAAGTGGACCGCTTGGCATGTATGAAAATAAACCAGACAAATGTATAGCAGCAACCTGTCCTAGGTGCTACCCCTTAGTAAACGAGTTGTTGCTTCACTGCGGCGCGCAGCATTCATATTGGAACCTCGCATTTCAAAAATTTCGGTACGGTTTATAAATGCACCAAATTTTCTGAATATAATTTTGATTAACTAAATCGGATGCGCTTTTCAAGCGCCTAATTCGAAATTGTGCCCCATCTTCAGCGGTTCAAAAGTTAGAACACGTATGAAAATACCGAGGGTTGAAAAACTGTATAGCGGCCATCTTTATTTCTTCATCGGGATAATTTCCAGCGACCTATTAAGGTTAACCAAATTTAAAAATCAAATATCACATTATGTTATTTCCATGTGAAGACCGAGGCTGAACTATTCCCATGCTTGGCAAGTGAGACTACGCTGTTATATCCACGCCATGTTCTTGTAATTGGCCACCTCCGTCTCTATATGCACGAGGTGGGAGTGGCCAACTACTGTTTGCATAATTAACATGCCACCATATTGAATTTCCAAAATTCAGTCATTACCTAAATGACACCATGTAAATTCTGCATGCACTTGCTTTACGAACTGCCCCTTCGCATTCCTGGTCATTTTTTCCACACGTTTCTTTGGCACAGTGGCCGATCATCCATTAATCTATATATAAAGTTCGATCTTTTTTTATTATCATTTAGTAGTGTATTTTTATTTTCTTTAAATGAAGTATATCATTAGCATATCGGACGGTGTCACCGATGCGTATACTACGCATCCAACTTTCTGTCAAACAAGTTTATCGGCAGGTCATCAACCAACGTACTTTGTACATTTTTAGCATTAAATATGGTGGCGGTAGTTTTCAAAGTCAGACACGTGCTCGTAATTTTTCTATAACATGAATAACGATACAGGATTCTGCCTGTTTGACCGGTATATACAGTTGTAGTTCTGGTGGAGGTTCCACTGCGAAATGCGGCCAAGGGGAAATTTGGACTGCAGACAGTGCAGGGAAAAATGGAAGAAAACTGGCCAAGGGAAAGGAGAAGAAGAAGGAGAAGAAGAAGAATAAGGTGGGCTTGAGGAAAAAGCCAGTGTCAACACATTGTAGCCCACTTCCTGCTGCTAGCATGGTGACGGTCGGTTGAGTAGCACTCTGGCCACCACCAAAACATCGTACACAATGCACCTGCCACAAACACCCTTTTCCCTGGGCCCTGCATAACCTATACACACTACATTCCCAGCAAATCCACCTCTATACATAGACCTATACCCAACCAACCAACCACTCATGCCTTTTTTCACATACCTCGAGTGACATTATTTATGAACGGCCCCTTTAGCATATTCCTTTCATTGGAACTAAATTGAAATATTATGCAGATATCGTAAATTTCCTTATAGAAGCCCAGGCTTCAATTCAAAATTAGTAGAATATAATGGCACTTCCGGCTCCCAATATACAAGCATGTTGGGAACCGGTTTTTAGTCATTATCTGGCCAAAATGCTGCGGCTTTAATTCGAAACCGGTTTCAATTGGAGACCGGCTTCTATAAGGAAATTTACGGTATGTGGTTACCCAAACATCATCCCCCTTTAAACATGGTATCGAGCTGGAACGGAACAAAAACCGAAAACCGAAATTGAAAATTGGTGCTAATTTTGTTCCAATAATTGGTTTCCGACTATGGAATTTAAAATTAATTTTATTTGTCTTAAAAAATGGACACTAAAAAACTGACAATTAAATAATTATTTGCTGTTGCATGTGATGTAACTGTAAAATAATTCCATATTATCTTCTAAAAAGTTTTCATTTCACAGTATACTAAATGACTTTACAATAACATTGAACATTTCAGAAGGTGTGTTAATTATTGCAAATTATTTCCACAGAGCCATGGTTGGAATATTCCAAAAATCCGGTAATATCATGGAAACGCAGTCAGGGTATAACGTTATATTGCAATTAATATGTAGCTGTGCTGGATTATATTCGGAATTAGTACTAGTATTTCAAATTCCGGTAATTTTTATCGATTGACAACGTGCGGAGAAGATGGAAATAATGCGTAACTGGTTTTCAATTTCACCTAGTCTAATTTGCAGTCTTCCGCAGTTATGCTAATACAAGTGAAAACGAGTTTTCAAATAGAGTGTTCAGTTTCCTCATATCAGCTGTTGAAAACCCGAAAGATGCCTTAATTTTGGCAATATTAATTACTACTGCCACATAATCTAACCAAATTAAAACGTTTATTAAATCACAGGATGCTGCCAAATTATTTGCCCCATTATTACATTTGAAAACCTTAACATGCAAACTGACATTGTATTTATTTTTACATGGTCCATTTTTACAAAAATTGGGGCAAATATAATTCAATGCAATATTATGAAATGGTCCTGGTCTCATCAAACTCGGATAATCGAGTTCGTATGCACTATATTGTGCTGTACGAGAACATAATTGGTCAATTCCCTGAGTTTTTAACACTCTAAAAGAAAATTGCATAGCATGTATATGAACACATAATTGCTTTGTGCCAATATACCGTTATCAAGAAATGATTTCATTAAATTTTCCAGAGCAAATTCAAAAGTCTAACTGCAATTTTCAGGTTGCTAATTTCAATTCGGTTTCAATTTAAGGCGTGCAATTTTCTGGAACAATTCTTTCATTATTATTATATGAGTTACTTATATGAAATGATGAGATGCAATAAGGCTATATATACGCTATGTGAAGTGCAAGACAACAAAAAAGTTTGCTTATATATACGTAATAGTATACAATAACAATAGAGCAGCTTTTGCGGTTTGAATCGCTTGACGTGGCTTCATTCATTGCACCCATTCACACTTTGCGTATATAATGATTAGAGAGAGCTCGTTGCATATGCAAATGAGGATAGGGAACTGTTTGGAGCAGAGGGAGGGGTTGTTCTCCAATGCCCAATAATTGGGAGGACGCCAGCGCCACCTCGCAGTACGTGGGGTGCAACTCAACTATTGGCTATATATAGCCAATACAAAAATATACCAGCAAAAATGCCAAATTATGGAGTTTGAAAAATATTAATATTTAAAGGAGAAGTATCATGGCAATTTATCATATTTTTAATTATTTTCAAAGCTTTTCTCAAGTTTTATTGTGATGTTTGGTACACTTCTCGAAAGTATGAAAATTTTCAAAGCAATACGTCACCCGGGAAAAAATTCACAAAAATGTGTCGAGCGGTGGCACAAACGTCACTGGCAGTGCCAACCACGCCCTTTTGCTGATATGTTTATGACGCCATGGTCGGCAGTTAGCCAATGGAGCTCCAATTCATCGTAATTCTTCAATTCTCGATCACTCCGTCAATAATTTTTGTAAAAATATTCCAAAGAACTTATAGTTTTAATTTTCTCTACACTTTCAACAGTTTTAAAGGCATGACTGGGAACAAAACCGTGGTAGTTCTCCTTTAAAAAAATAAGGGTGGCGTAACTTTTTACCCGGTCCGGACATTGAAAGGATTGCAAGATTGATAGCACAATGTATTATTTATATATTACTCCCATATTTATATGCAACCATATACCCCATACTTAATTTTGCATTTAATCTTACTTTATAATTAAAATCTTGTACTAAAATTAAAAGCAAATGAATACGCTGTTATAACCGAGATCGACCGCATGCGCACATTAATTCCACTAATTTAATGGGACAGAGGACCATTTTAGATTTAAGTGAATTTTAGGATAATCTGGATAATATTAATGTTCCCAGCATAATAATGACGCAAAATAATTTCTAACATTACGTGCACCATATTATTTCTAAAAACATACAACTAAGCTATATATGGATCTACAGTATTATTATAATATAATTGCATTTCAGTTTTGAGAAATTTAACTTTGAGTCCCAACCATGTCACATATAAACCAACTTAATATAGTGTTGTTTCATTTAATTTTTACAAGCTTTTCTTTAACTTCACTTGGATGTCTCGATGTCTCGTTTACCATGAATTATTTTCTATGGAATAACGTATATAATTGTAGCACGTTTCGTATATATGATTTTGTGCGCAGCGATTCGGTTTTTGTTTATCTCATCGGAACAGATAAAAATATAAAAACACAGTTGAATCGTTTTTCGAGGCTGCACCTCAATTTTCTTGATATCGTTCTGGGAGGATAATAACGTTGGGGATTTTTGGATAATCGAGTTTCCGATAATGGAGGTCGTACTACTGGACATGTATAAGAATAATTAGAGAAACGAGTGTTTTTCGTATATATAATATGAAAAGTAGAGAAATAAACGTACTATATAAAAGGTGGTTGGGTTAAATGGTTGCATGGCACTGTGACAATGGTGTTATTCAACATTGGGCGACACGCTTCAAGTGTCGCCCTGCACAATGTTTACGGTCCTTGAAATTGTTGCCCCTCCTCCTTATCGACGATATAATGTCCGAAAATCGTTCGTGTGTTTCCGGTATGCTATGCCATGGCACGGCTCAATAAGTTGGCTTTTAATAAGCAGCAGCAGCAGCAACAAGCTTGGCATGCATGGGCAGTTGCAATGTGTGCAACTTGCAATGGGGAAAAGATGGAGAGAGAGCTGAACATTGCAATTTTGATGGCGAGTTTTGCGGTGACAAAAACTTCTGCGGTTAGCCTTAATAACCCTGTAAATCAATGCGGTGACAAAACAGGGATTCAACTAACTAATTCCCTTCTTTCTCCACTAGATTTCACACAAATATGTATTGCTTACTGCATCGATACGCACCGATACAGAAATTCAATGTCATTTTTGATTTCTCCCATCTTATTCATCTCGTTCTGCCTCATGAAAACCTAATTGCTCTTATTACAAAAATAACTATACAGTATTTCGTGCAAAATGCCAGCTACACTGAAACGTATCACTTTTTACCAACAAACGTATACATAAGCACATGCAGCATATTACTATCCATAAACTTTAAATGCGCCGCTAAGTGAATAATTTCCGCGAGAAAACTCCATTCACTTTTTCTTCATCTAATTAAATCTTTTTAAATTCGCTTTACAACGTTTAAATTATAATTATGATTCATAGACACCTGATACTTATTGCTTGCATAACAATATGTTATCCGAATTTTTATACATTATTATCCAAAATTCTAGATCATACGAAATAACAATTTCACAAAAAATATTAGTAAATCTTTACATGTTTATGCAGGTACTTTATATTTACGGTAATAATATCGACTTTTTCTATAAAAATAATTGTGTTAATTTCATTTTCCTTAGATCATATAGTATAACTTTCAAGTAACATATACATATGTTACAGTGTGTATGAGAAATCCAGTGTGTTTGAAAACAAAGCGAGTTAAAAATTATATTATAGGTACTACTATATCATTATTAATTACAATATTAAAATATTTAAAATTTCTGATAATCGGTCTTGGGCCCATCAAATATTCGGATAATAGAGCATATTATGTTAATTTCATATCTCATACAGGAATTCCTTCCTCCCCCTATATTATATATTTCAAAATGTGCACATGCGTGACAAACAGCACTTAGCAAAAATTATGCCACTGTATAATTTCATGTAAATTCAAATAATTGAAATTATATCAACAGGGAAATTGTTATATAATAGTCTGAACAGCAATAGAAATTATTAATTAGCTGAAAAATAAACGAATTTAGTCAAGTATCAACTTAGGGAATTTTACGTTTCTATTATAATAAAACATTGGAAAGCAATAATAAGTATTTTTTCAAGTCAGTAATTAAAACTAGCAATTAAATTTAATTAAGTTCTCTCAGTTCATAATTAATACTGTATCAGAATACCAAAACAAAAAATGTAATACTATCGATATTAAATCAAATAATTTGTAGCTGTAGTTTGTAACGATATTTTTGACAAAAATATAAATATATTTGTAACATTTCTGTCAGCATTTCATGAAATCTGTCATTGTAATATTTGCACAAACACAATTGACAAAAGACAACTTAAAAAGGTCTGAAATTTAGCAGGACACAATTAATTACTTAAACCTTGCCATGAATAACGCAATTATATATTTAATCTGGATAATTTAAAACATTAAATTTATATAATACATAATTGTCGTACTTAATTACAGCTCAAATAACACGGAAATAAAACGTCAATTATATTTGGCACTGAACAATTCAACTATTTAGCCAAAACAGACACTCATTATTTTCCAATCACCGGTCGTATATAATTAATAAGACCAATTAGCGTTAAAATGCAATATATACGAGTATTAAAATAATGTTTAATTTGAATAATATTATAAAATATATCCATGCTTGAATATAAAGCTATAGTATTAGATGACTGTGTGAATTTTGCGATCAATAAAACTTGCTCATCGGATTAGTCCTATATTACTATTGCAATCATTAAAAATTGCTGTTTTAAAATATTCGCGTGCAAATATATGGCTCTATATTTATTTCAAACGATCGCGTTTAAATATTTGTTAACTACGTAATTAACCGTATTAGCTAGAGGCACTGTTGATTACAATATGGAGGAATGTTGTTTTTTTTTTCTTCTCTCCCAATATGCCTATTTACGGAATAAAATGCATGTAAGCCTATAGAGATGCATTAGGCCTAAATATCAATACTGTTGCTTGGCACTTTTTTTCCAACAAAACGTTTTCATCGCGTGCCAGCACTATTCATTTGCCTGTTTTGTATGCATAATTAGCTATTCGATTATTGTCAATTCTAATTATATGTGCACACTGCAGCTCTCAAAGCATAATAAAAGTGTGTGAAACACTTTCTCTATGCCATACAATTACATGCATGCACGATTTCCGTTATAGTACATATGCAACGCCCACCTCATTACTTATTCACGCAATAAACTTATAAACATAGTTTCCGCAAAATACATTAAATAGTATACTATATGTAATATTTCAATTAAAATTAAAGAAATTCCAGAAAATATTATACTAAAAATTACATACTGTATAAAATCATTCGTATAATATAATATAGTAATATTACCCTATATTATACGAATAGATTTCAATATTTATTCAGCTCGGAAAAATAAAACAGTGAATCAATGAATAAAATGTCACATGGAATGATTGACGGTCTATACAGAAAATTATTGTTGTGGAAATTTCCCATCTGGAATTATATTTACAATTTCAACAAAAATAATTTTCACCTATCAATGCCATGTTATGAACGTATAAAAATTGTTCCAAAAACATGCAGTCATAAATATCGTTTATTTCCCTCGCTATATTTCCTCAAATTCCTTCATATTATATGATTTCGCAAATATTATTGAAAAAGTAAAATGTAATTAATCGCATATTTTTTACTCACAAAAAATTAAAATATCACCATGCATATTTGCAGTGTGACACTTTATAAGTAAAAATTAACAAATCAGTCACCACATATTGCAGTAATATAAAATTGCAAATTTATATATTAACTCAAGGGGAAATAAAAAACAACTTCGTTGTTAACAATTTTAAATTCCGATTGTAAATAATTTATAAGAAATTAAATTTTTTGCAAATATGTTTTGATCCAATGAACAAATTGACGATATAAAAACACGTGTTTTTCGTTATTCCAATATCAAAAAGTAGCTGCAAATTTATATACAGGAACATGATAAGAAGATAATTTATTTATACTTCATTGATCATTCTAGCGGGGGAAAAAATTTCTTCATCATTTATATCTGGATTCACGAAAATCAAGACACAAGAATATCGAGTTTTGTGGAGAAAAATTGTTCTTGCAACAGTCACTAGGGACAAGTTGGCCTCCTTTCTGTTTCATATATACCGTATATTTAAAATAAAAAGTGGAAAACAAATAATGACCAAATCAACTGTGTATTTATATACATTTATATTTTGTACTGACCGTATATTAACAAGGCAAAATATGAAAAAACAGCGGCGACAAAACAAATCATGAATAAAACTGTTTGTTATTATTATTAATAATCATGATCATTATTATTATGTATTATTAAAATCAGCAAAATTATCGAAACAAAAAAAAACTGCTACTGTAGGTATAGTCCTTATATAGTATATACGTATATTTGCAGGTGACTTAGGAAATTGCGACTTGATTTAATTGCGAATTGATTATTGCGATTGATGATCGAACAGCTGGCTTTTCGATTTTGGATTTCAGAGGACCAAATATGGAAACCGGAAGTTGGGTCCATAATACGGATGCCATGCATGCACGAATGAAGAAGGGAAAAGTCAATAAATTTCTTTGCTCCCTTTCATCTCATATTTATAACATTCACCAGAAAATAGAAAATACCTCGTTGATATATATATACAATATAATATGTGTATGTATAGCCTATATATCGATATAGGAAGATGTATTTTTTAATAAGTTAACTCTTCA
Source organism: Glomeris marginata (assembly GCA_034696005.1). Taxonomy (NCBI): domain Eukaryota; kingdom Metazoa; phylum Arthropoda; class Diplopoda; order Glomerida; family Glomeridae; genus Glomeris; species Glomeris marginata. Next base: position 747 of record JAQFZQ010003326.1, on the reverse strand, counting down.
CGTACCAAATAATACAGACAATCTTGTTGATTTGTTTCTTTATACCCCCGTGTAATACACACAACTCTATAGTAATAATCGTAATCATAATAATCATAATGAGCCAAAGACTTGGACTTTCAATCCGAATATTACATAATGTATCTATTATTATTATAATGCTAGGAATTTTTTAATTTCTTCCAAAGAAATAATAAGACGCTTTTCGTGTTTTCTTTGTTTTTCAACGCAAGTTTCCGTTGTATGTTAAATTTATCATTCGTGGAAGGGAAATTTGGCAATATTATTTTTCATTTTTCACATAAATTGCTGAAGACGCTAATAGAACAAAGATATAACATTTTACCGGACATTAAACCCAAATTAATTTATATCTATAGTATCTCTTAGAAACATGTTCCTCCGTAAAGGACTAGGTGAACTGTCGCTTGAAACTGAAAAGTTGTCATTATACCAAGATGCATCTTCAATGGACCATTTGCAGTTTCATTTGAGCCAATAATTTTTCTCAGTGTATTAATGAGAAAACACTATGGAAATGCAGCAAATTTGAATACTTCAATGAGTAACAACTGACTTTTTAATGTAATTATATACACAATGGCGCTTCAACTAACCGAGTTCCCTCAAATATTAATTCCAGACCAAATTTGTTCCTCATACATTTCTATACATTTAAAGGTGAACTGACAGGGTTTTGTAAGGTACCCTGATAATTGGTTTGTAAGTAGCTATTTGTGTCCCTTA